>AWWV01007768.1:0-126478 GCA_001974805.1 Corchorus capsularis
GCCGAGACTCCTTGAAAAATATTTTTTCATGTAACCGAATCTCAGGCACGTTGGATTTATGGATTTGTTTCTACGAGCATCAGAAACCGTTTTCATTTTCATTAGCAATTAATTCAGATAAAAATAGGGAAATCTATGTTGGAAGGGTGAAAAGGCCTTATATCTTTCTGGTGTTGAATTATATATTTTTTATGATTATTTCTGCCAAAAATTGAGGAAAAATATTTTGGGTCATTTTTTGCAAAATTTTAGCCGAAATTTTTTGGGTCATCACGGTTTTTGGCTGAAAACGCGTTCCGGAGCCCCTGCTCCGTTTTGCGTGAATTTTGGTGCCGAGATTCCTTGAAATATATTTATTCATGTAAGTGAATCTCAGCCACGTTGGATTTAAGGATTTGTTTTTAAGAGCATCGAAAACCGTGTTCAATTTCATTTAGAAATTAATTCAGAAAAAAATAGGAAAATCATGTTAGAAGAGTGAAAACCCCTTATGTCTTTTCGGTGTTGAATTATATATTTTTATGAGTATTTCGACCAAAAAGTGAGGATATATATTTCGGCTCAATTTTTGCAAATTTTTAGCCGAAATCGTGTTACATCATGGTTTTTGCCTAAAAACGCGTTCCAGGATCCCGGCTTAGTTTTGTGTGATTTTTGGTGCTGAAACTCCTTAATATATCTTTATTCATCTAGCCAAATCTCAGCAACATTGGATTTAAAGATTTGTTTTTACGAGCATCGGAAACCGTTTTCAATTTCATTAGAAATGAATTCAGAAAAAATAGGAAAATCTTATTAGAAGAGTGAAAACCCCTTATATCTTTTTGGCGTGGAATTATATATTTTATATGAGTTTTTCCACCAAAAATTGAAGAAAAATATTTTTGGTCAATTTTTGCAAAATTTTAGTCGAAATCGTGTACTAACCGATCTCAGTTTTGCGTGATTTTTGGTGTCGAGACTCCTTGAAATATATTTATTCTTGTAACCGAATCTCTGCCACGATGGATTTAAGGATTTGTTTTTACAAGCATCAGAAACCGTTTTCATTTTCATTAGCAATTAAATCAGATAAAAATAGGGAAATCGATGTTGGAAGAGTGAATAGCCCTTTCTATCTTTCTAGTGTTGAATTATATTATTTTTTATGATTATTTTTGCCAAAAATTGAGGAAAAATATTTCGGGTCATTTTTTGCAAAATTTTAGCCGAAGTTGTGTAATAACCATCACGGTTTTTGGCTAAAAACGTGTTCCGGAGCCCCGGCTCAGTTTTGTGTTATTTTTGGTGCCTAGACTCCTTGAATTATCTATAATAATGTAGCCAAATATCAGCCACATGAGATTTAAGGATTTGTTTTTACGAGTAATTTCATTGGAAATTAATTCAGAAAAAATAGGAAAATCGATGTTAGAAGTGTGAAAATCCCTTATGTCTTTTTGGTGTTGAATTATAAATTTTTTACGAGTATTTCGACCAAAAAGTGAGGATATATATTTTGGCTCAATTTTTACAAAATTTTTGCCGAAATCGTGTACTAACCATTACGGTTTTTGCCTAAAAATGCGTTCCGGGGCCCCAGTTAGTTTCGCGTGATTTTTGGTGCCGAAACTCCTTGAAATATCTTTATTCATGAAGCCAAATCTCAGCAACATTGAATTTAAGGATTTGTTTTTACGAGCATCGGAAACCGTTTTCGATTTAATTAAAAATTAATTCAGAAAAAATAGGAACTCGATATTAGAAGCGGGAAAAGCCCTTCAATCATTTGGGCGTTGAGTTATATATTTTTTGAGTATTATGGCCACAAAATGTGGAAAAAATCTTTCGGGTAAATTTTTCCAAAATTTTAGCCGAAATCGTGTACTAACCCATCACGATTTTTGGCTAAAAACGCGTTCCGGGGCCTCGGCTCAGTTCTGCCTGATTTCTAGTGCCAAGAGTCATTGAGATATCTATATTCATCTAAGTAAGGATTTAAAGATTTGTTTTTACGAGCATCAGTATCCGTTTTCGATTTGATTAGAAATTAATTCAGAAAAAATAGGAAAATTGATGTTAGAAGCGTGAAAAGAGCTTATATCTTTTTAGTGTTGAATTATATATTTTTTATGTTTATTTCGGCCAAAAATTGAGGAAAAATATTTCGGGTCATTTTTTGCAAAATTTTAGCCGAAATCATGTACTAACCATCACGGTTTTTGGCTAAAAACGCGTTCTGGGGCCCCGGTTCAGTTTTGCGTGATTTTTGGTGCTTAGACTTCTTGAAATATCTAGATTCATGTAACCACATCTCAGCCACATTGTATTTAAGGATTTGTTTTTACGAGCATCAGAAACCGGTTCCGATTTAATTAGAAATTAATTCGAAAAAATATGAAAAATGATATTAGAAACGTGAAAAACCCTTCCATGTTTTTGGCGTTGAATTATATATTTTTTAGAAGTATTGCGGCTAAAAATTGAATAAAAATATTTCGGGTCAACTTATAAAAAATCTTAACCAAAATCCTATACGCACCATTACGATATTCGGAGGTAAAATTTGTAAAAGATCAAAAAGTTAACCATCAAGAGACTCAGGATAATCAAGAAACCAAAAATGACATAAATTACAAAGCCTAAGCATCACGACTTTTGGGGGGCCAAAATTGACCGAAAAGTCAAAGACTCACCAGTTACCATCACGACTTTCGGGACAAAATTGCCTCAAACTCCAAAGGCTAAACCATCAGGACACTCGGGAGCAAAAATTACTTAAAAAGTTATTTAAAGGCTAAAAGTGAATATTATACCTTTGGATTTTAACTTTTCGGTTCACATATGGTGATATGGGAACTAAATTGAAACTAATTTCTAACAAAATTAGGCCTTAATGGGCTATTAAAGGAATCTTCGAATGAGCCTTGATTTGAATATTCTTTTTCTTTTTGGGCCTAGAAGTGAATATTATGGATATAAAACGTCATTCGTCCTAACTAAAATGTTAAGAACTAAGAAGTGATCTGCCCCCAATTCTGGAATGGATTTTTATTTTTATTTTTTGGCCAGAAGAATGGAATTTGTTAAAAGGAAAAAATCACATGTCTCAAGGAAAATGACAAATACTCCGAAATTCAAATAGCATAAGACAATGTTCAAAAGCTTTTGACAACTATGGAAGATGATAAAAAAGAATACGAGACATAAATGGTTCAAAAACCATGTAAAGGTATTTCATAAAATATGAAATGGTATTTTGAGTGCTTCACGTCAAGGTAACTTCATATATTTCTATAATAGTGATGCGTAAACACATTCCTTTACAAGGCTTGGCTCTCAAAATATAATAATTAGAGACCAATTTTTACACTGAAGAAAAGAATTTCCTAATACATCACATCTACTAATAAATTATAAAACCATAGATAGGAATGCTGCACCACTATTAGGTCCATATATAAAATCACCTTCGAACAACAATCAATTACTATAAACAAACAATGCACTCCATGAGCATCTCAAATTACCAATAATATCATTGTATCTCCATCCAATCACAAGCAACACACAATTTGGGGTAATTTATTGGAATGGAGATACGTCCCACAACTCAATCTTCTATGAGAGTGAGTGAGGATTAGGCCCACTAATTATAAAAACCTATGGGGAAACATGTATTCAAGAATCACAAAACCAACAATGAATACACAGCCACATGCAATGGAATATTCACAAAAGCAAAACACTTTAATTAATTGCAAAGATTGAAAAATTAAGAATATCATAAACTTACTTCATTTTTAGCTGGCTGCTGGCCATTTACAACTTCAAATGGACATGGGAGTGAGGCTCTCTGTAGTGAGGCGAAGACATGTAGGTACACGAGAAGACAGAGGCTCTCCGCAGTGAGGCGAGGCCAGATACGAAGGTACACGAGAAGACACACGAAGACACGAGAAGACGGAAGCTCTCCGCAGTGAGGCGAGGGAGGGGGAGGGAGGGAGAGCGGGAGAGCAGGAGAGCGAGCGAGGAAGGGAGCAAGAGAGCGAGAGCGAGAGACAGACGAGAGAGCGAGAGCACGAAAGAACGAGAGAGAATGAGAGAGAACGAGAGAGAGGGGGGCTCATAAAAAGATAAAATATTAATGTTTTAAACAAGACGCCAAGAGATCGAAATAAATTCAAGTGGGACAAGTAGCTCACCTTCATCAACTGCGCCAATATAGAGAGACAGCAGCAACAGACAAAACTGCAAAATAGAAGAACATAATCAGATTTCCTGTTTGAACAAAAAAAAAGGAACATAATCAGGCATTCATCCAGAAGCCGTAAAAGAAATTCCGCAACAGCAAGCAAACGGCAGCACAATTCACAAGAAACAATCACAACAATCATTGTCAAGCAAAATCACAAAAAATCCATCACAAAAAGAAAACACGAAAGATCACGGTATAATAAAATAGAAGATTATATGGCTTTAATGTTCTGAATTTTTGGGGAAGCTTTGAATGATCTTGTACTGAGAATAAATGTGCTAGCTTGAGCCGTAATATCAGCTCCATGAGAGTTATCCTTAGCCAGTGCTAGAAAAGCTTCATCAAAGAAGGCTAATGCATCTGGAAATTGATTCAGCTCAAGGTGAGTAAGTCCATTCTTGAATCATACGGCAGCTGCTGCCCCACGTGGAACCTGAAAGGAAAAAATATAGTTGAAACGAAGAACAATGGAAGGTACACAATAAACACGTCTCCAAGTAAATCATACACAACACAGAGAGGCAGGTTATTGCTACAAAGGCAATAGAGGCCAACAGGAACCTTTATTTCAGATACTGTTGGGGATGATTTTTTGTTCCAAGGGTAACATCTAGTGACTTGAAGTTATTAAAGACATTAAGCTCCATCTAAGAAAGTGCAAACACAAAGTGCATTTTAAAATCAGGGAAAAAGAAACAGAGACAAAGTATAATACAATGTGCTATTCACCTGTCCAGGAAGCACAGATGCTGGAGCTGGAGTGGAGGGAGCAGGTTTTTCAGACTCTGCGGAATTTGGTACTCCAAGAGCACTACGATCAAGAGGCTGCATAGATAGTGGTGGATAGTGGCGTCTGAGCAGCCCAAGTGTTCTGCTATGTCGAGACAGGAAAGAAATCCTTGCTGCCACGGGGAAATGCTCATTCCAATGGGAGACAACTGCAGAAGAGAAGAAACATAATCAAAAAAACCATCAGACCAGAAAAAGGAAAATCAGAGCAAGCAAATTATGCAATCGCAACAAGATTCACAACAGTCAACAAAATCCATGGCCAAAAAAAATCACACAGCACCCAACACAACATTATAATAATTTAAATTAGAAAATATTTTGGTTTTTAAGAGCAAATGACAGATGTCCAAACGAATTATAAGAGCCAGCCTGATAATATATGTGAAGGAATAGCAAAAAGTAACTCAACTTGTTTTCCTTCATGATAGAGATACCCATGAGTTATAGGACTTGGCTTCGGCTTTGATATTCAAAGAATGAATCATGGAGAATCTACAAAACAGAAATCAGAGCATCATTAGCTAAAGAAGGAAGATAATATCATCATTTCATATTGGAGTAACATGATTACAAGACACCTTCCACGGTAGCGACAATTGTAACGTTGCAAAATTCAGATACCCAAGAAACTAACAAACCTGATAGTCAAAATCTGTTTCTCCAATCTTCGGCTACACACACTTTCGTTGCTTTTGAATCTCTTTCAAGGTCACCCTGAATAGGAAAAGAAAGAACATGAGTTCAAATCCAGAATGTTAATTTTCATTAAAATTTATAAGGACTCTTGTCAGATGACTTTTCAGGCATAAGGAGGATCTACCGTAATAAAATAAATTTACCTGTGATTTTCTCAATCCCTGTAGCGGTGAAATCAGTAAGCTGAAAACGTTGCTTCTCAATACCATGGTTTCCCTACAGAATAGATCCAAAAACTGATTAGACACTAGAAGTTAAGAAAGGTTGTCACAGCCATTCCTCTGCAAGAATCACATATACAGATACAAAAGAAACCTTATCCACTTGTTTTTCGCTCACCTTCTTCCCTAAATCATCAAGTATACCAACCAACAATGCACACATGTTTGACCAATATTACTTGTATTGTAGCAAAAACTACTAACCACTTGTTCTTCCCTCACCTTCTTCCCTAAATCATCGAGTATACCAACCAACAATGCACACATGTTTGACCAATATTACTTGTATTGTAGCAAGAACTACTAACCTGCAAATATTTTCTTCTCTGACACAAATGCCTTGCCAGAGGAGCAGTGTATCTTTAGGAACTACTACCAGCACAGGAACGGTGCTGGAAGTACATCAGGCCCATATTGTCTTCAACATAACTGCAATACAAGAACACAAAAGCAATTATCAATTATAGAGCCACTGACACGTACCAATGAAGACATGAAGTATAAGAGGCAACCTAATAATATATGTGAAGAAATTTAATGCATGAGCCTGGCATTTCCATCAGAACATACACTTCAGATACAAACATCAACAGATGGACATAAATACCCAAAAGCAGAGCAGTTATAACAAAAATTTCATTTCATGTCTAGTCAATTTGGACTCTGTTTTATAACATAAAATAGCAATAATCTTTGAATCGATTCACAAATTAATAACCAAAGAAAAAAAAACAAAATCAAGAACAACAAACAGAAGTTAGGGTTTAAAAAGGGAGGGGTGAAGAAAAGCAATATCTAGGGATTTAAATAGGAATAAAAGAGACAAACCTCTTGGGGCGACGCCGACGACGTAGAAGCAGGGAGAACCGTGGAACATCACAAATCGATAGAGAATCGCCTGGACCGTCGCGTATTTGTGCATAGATCTCGATCGAGTTCCATTTCATTGTGGAGGAGGAAATGAAACCCTCTTTTGAAAGGGAGTAAGAAAGAACGAAATCTTGAAAAAGAGAGAGAGAGAGAGAGGCATTTGGGTAGTTTCGAAAGAATTGTAGAAGAGAACTATCGGGGTTTGTTTCTTTCTGCTCTGATAATCATCATCATTCTTTTTATGCCACGTGTATTTGATTTTTGGGTGGACTTTTCGTTTTTCTTTTTTCTTTTGTGACGTCTCTTTGGTAATCCATTACCCAAATAGGGCCAATTCAAGCCCATATAGCCCAACCGAAAAGAGGGCCTGCAACAATTACCCTCTTTTACTTTCTTTTTTTTTTTTTGGCAATATACCCTGTTTTGCTTTTTTTCTTTTTTTTGGGTTAACCATATTCTGCATTTTTTTTTCATTTTAGGACTGTTATTTGTTTTTAATATTAATTTATTTATTGATAAGAAATGTTTTACATTATCATTAAATACAACGATATTTGATAGCCACATTATGAACTAGCTGGCTAACCTAGTTAGTCTTTAACAGAAACTCAGAAAGGGAATCTAACCATGTTAGAAGTACATCAGCAGTGCAGAATCTAATATTTGCTGCTAGAAATTTCACCACTCATGTCTTCTTGAAAAATTTACCGCCTCTTCTTCCCATACCCGTTCCTACGAGACTCGATGCAAGCAGAGATTTGGTATCCGGTCTCCACCTCAACTCTTTAAGAATAGAGAACAAGGTTGCAAGTGCAGGAGAGATGTCACTTTGCTTTATGTTCTTACATGATACTACTGTAAGACTTTCAAGGTCCTTCCAGGAGAGAATCACAGCTTCCAGACCTTCAGTCGTCAACAATGAGCATCCTTCTAATGATAAGAACTTCACTCTCCTGTGAGAAAACAAATGACAGTTACTTTTAGTTTTCCAATCAATTATAAAGATTGTGTTATTTGAACCCTTATCTACACATTGTATCTATACATGTGACAGTAAGATTGCCCATCATATTGCTACCAAACATACATTATGATCACACATTTCTGGTAGAAAGTAGAAACCTAATTAAGCCTCATCTCATTACAATAACTTGTCAGCACACAAATTGTTAATGAAAAACATGATCTGGTAGAAGTTGATACATCTTTTAATTGCTTTATTACGTCGAAACCAGACAAGCCAAATCTAGATCTATATGCTGATTTGCACTACTACACATACTAAAATTAACATAGTACTAACAGACCAATATTTTACAATCATTTGAGTGTGATTACATTGCTCAGAATTTCAAAACCAATGGCCAGAGACTCTCATTGTTGCAACAGAAAGTAACCCTTTTTTTTCTTTAGGTCACATCAACAGCACAAAAGGACTGCAGAAGTTTAATGTATAGAAATTACTAAATGAATTCCTTACCAACTCTACATCGGTTCCTAATCTAAAACTCATATCTATGAAACCAAAAAGCAATACAAAGAAAACAGGCAAACAAAATTAACAGAGAACAAAGTGAAATCAATCCATTACCTGCAAACACTTACAAAGCTGAACATATCATTATCCAATCCGCAGCAGTCCTGAATAACAACCTCTCTCACAGCTTCACATACTCTAAACAATGCTCTCACACTCTTCTTACACCGCAACTGACACTTCTGCAAATGCAATCGCTCAAGGGCCGGACAGCACCCCAAAAACTCATCGGGACCCGGACACAGATCAATCTTTTTACAGGACAACAACTTCAAAGTCTTCAAATTCTCACAATAAGACAATGCAGCCAGCCAGCCATCATCCATTCTGTGATCAGAAATAGTTAACTCTTCAAGCATTAAACAACATTGGCCAATTGCTTTAATCCCATCAAAGCTACCTTCACATCCACTAAGCTCAAGCTTAACTAATCTCTTGCACCCTTGAGCTAAGATAGTTAACCCAATATCCGAAACCAATGAACTATAAAGTCCATCAACTTTCCCAACAAGTTTCAGGATTTGTAGATTCGCACATGCTGCAATCCCACGTAAAACGTTGTCGTTACACTTGTGCAACTCCAGATCTTGCAATGTCAAACATTCTTCAGCCACATCTAACAGCCCCAACTCACTGGCGTTTATTACCGCAAGTCTTCGAAGATTAGGGCAGCCATTGGCAAGTGCTCGAAGCCCTCTGTCCACAACTTCAACAGGCAACAGATTTTCTTCCAAAAGCTTCCAATTTGAACGGAACCCAGAACCCATCTGCATTGAAACCATCCGATGAGTTAACAAAATCCCCGACTTTCGTGGTGGCGAAAACAGACAGCCGTTGAGCAAATCCACGTGGGTCAAGTTCGGGAACCGGACTATCAACCGACCAGATTCGAGGAAGTCCCAATCTAGGATCTTTAATGACCGTACAAGGCGGCCTTGGAGATTGAGCCACCGCTTGCAGACGAGGGAGTTGTTGTTCCGTTGCGAAAGGGGTAGTTTTGAGAGGATTTTTAAGAGGAGTTCGTCGGACAGGAGAAGGGTTCGGTCTAGATTGACGAAATTGGGGATTAGGGTTTGAGATTTGGGGTCTTTTGAAGCCAAAGACTGCAACTGCATGGCCAAAACCACATGGTTTAATGACTTGGTTTTTTTGAGCCAAATGTCAGACCACCTCGGAGTTCTCTGCTTCAATGGCGAATCTGGATTTTCCTCCAAAACAGACATTGTTTTGATCAATGCCTTACTCTTTTTGCTCTGCTTCTGTTCCTGTTCCTGTTCCTGCCTCAGCTTCTGCTTCAGCCACTGACTCTTTGACCCTTTTCCCTTCTTGGCCTACTTCAGTAAATTACCATCTCAAATCTCGGATCTATTCTGCAAAATAATGGTGGATTTGTTTAGTTTTTTTTTCTGGGAAAATTGCAGAGATTTGTGGGTTTTTTTATTACTCTGTCTGAAGACAGAGATGGGATGGAGAGGGTATAGAGTTTTCTTCTCACTTCACTTCCAAGTTCCAATCCTATGACGTTGATGCGGCTAACGGATTTCTTGAAGGGGTGGGGTCGAAGTTTTTGAATATCAACTTTTTTATTTTTTCCTTTAGCACTTTTTGTTTTTATGTGATATATACGTTTTTTAAAAAAAAAAATTGTTCTTATCTATTACATGGCTTTGAAACTGTACAAAAGCTACTTGGTCTATGGGTGTAATTTATTTCAATTTATGGGATAGCTGGGTTTCTTTTAGTTTTTCTCTTAATATCTTAAATGAACATTGCTAGAATAAAGAATGGGATTAAAAAGGTCATTAAATTGCTTTGTTCCTATTCAAACTTGTTAGTACTGTCACATGTTAACAATGGTGAAATCTAAGTTGGTTCTTTTTTTCTTTGCAATGGGTTTTTGTTATTTTATCACCTTTAATTTGATTCTCTCATGTGTTTTTAACCAACCAACAAAAAAGGTACTGTTCTTTTTATGAAATACTATATACAATGAACTCATTTGAATGACTATATTATTCAGCATTTTTTTTTATTTAAAGGGTACAATAAAATTAATATTATTCAGCATTTTAAAATCATACTAATATATCTTAGTATTGGAAATTTGGAAATATTGATGAGTAAAACACATATACAAAATTAAGATAATAAATGTATTAGCCTTCTAATTTGGTAAAATAGAATGAAAATGCACACTAAGAAAACTTGGTAAATTACAATTAGCAATATATAATAGCAGTAATGACTTTTTATTTGGCAAAAGAAAGGGAAAGAGCACTGAGGAGTAGAGTTTAGGATGGTACATAGATCAAGGTTATACTATAGTCAAAGTTGGTATTGTAGACTGTCTAATTTGTTCCCCAACAAATATAGCCGTTAGATAGCCGTTCCAACTTCAAATCTTCAAAAAACTCCTTTTTGCTTGTGGGACTTTTGAAGCAACATGGAAAAGAAAACACAAGAACCCACTAACCTAATAATAATATATATCCTACCAATTTAGAGTATCATGGTAATGCCTATTTCTTCAGCTTTCTTAATTCTTACTGGAACATACATGTTAATTAATTGTACTCTTTTAGCTTTGAATAAATCAGACGTCAACTTCACAGAGTCAAAAACGTTTATTGTGTTTTCTGAAGAAATCCTACAACCATAAACCATTTTTAAAAATAAAGGGAAAAAAAACTGCACAATCATTTCTGTCGTCCATTTCATTTTCCAACAACTCTAGATCTTCCCGCACTGATTTTTGTGCAAAACACAATGAGAACTGCAAAGAGTTCACAACAAGTTTCGATAGGTTCCCAATTTGACTGTAAACAGAAGCATGAATCGGGAAATACCATCAAAAGAGGTGAGAAAACAGTTGGCCGACAAACCATCAAAAAATTTGCATATATACATGGTCATGCATATATGACCAGAGAAGAGAGAACTAAAAGCGAAAACAACATATAAACACATCTTTCCCTCATGGGAAATCCATTTAACTTCAAAGGTGGTAGAAACGCAAAATAAAACTTCTGTAAGACAAATAACAGGGAAAGGCAGGTTGAATACTTAATTAAATACTATGCATAGGGCACGGTAGCGCCACAATAAGCCATCTGCTTTCGCCTTACTGCAATCAAGAACGGGGAGGTGCCATCTGCTGTTTCTTTATCCTATCTCCATGCTTCACCATGCTGTGTAACACAAGCAGCAAATTGGTAAAACTTTGCTTATCACAACAAAACTTATTCATATTGGCTTTCAAAAGTAAAAGCATAATAATGATTTCATACAAACAAACTGATCCTATGAAAATTAATTGAAACCTTGAATTCACACTAACAGCATAATGACTTCATAAATCTTCTAACTCTGCCATTTGATATTACTACTACATATATTATTAACCCTTGTGTTGATGAAAAGATGGTGCAAGACACATGACATAAATGATCGTTAAACTCTCGCCAAACTAAGCCCTTGACCTCGATCCTTTGTAAGAGATAGTAAAAACAATTGGGCCAAGCCCATGCATATCGTGTCAAACACACCGTTTAATAGTACTTATGAGTAGAAGTTATTGCATTTAAACATAATTAGCTGGGTTAAATAATATATCTGTATAAAGAATCCACAAGGAAAACAACAATAAAACTACTTTTAAGCATTATGAACATTAATAACACAAAAAGCCCACATGTCCATCTCCCACAAGCCCAAACCTTTTTCTTTTTCTAATCTTTACTTTCCTAATCCCTGATTCAGTCCTTAACTTCTGGCTTCTAGCATTTTTCATTCTTTCATTTTCAGCTCCTATTTGGTGACCTGAGCTGTTTCCTCTGTTTTTGCCCAGAAAATAAACCAAATGAATCAACCAACTTGACAAACACCCTTGTAACGATTTTTAAAACAGATAATCCCCCTATAGATTTTCCTTCAATTCTATGAACGGATCCTTTAATATCAAGACTTGAATTCCCCATGTATAAACTCAAAACAATTCAAGCATTGCCTGAAACCAACAGAAAGAACCGTAATTCTAATACTAACAAACTAGCTCAACAAAAGTACCGTACGTATCCTTATGTGCGGCCTATACTATTTCTCAACTTTACAAAATGCTACTTTCTAGGTTCTGATTTTGAGACTTGTCTATGAATTTCAGATGATGCTTTTAGATATTTGAAACCAACAATTCTACTTCTCAAGCTTCAAACAATCACTATGCAGAATGGAAAAGGATAAGGGGGGAGGGGACAAATGTATTCAACTATCAAATGATAACCTGACCTGATATCATGAGGTGTGATAAAGATCCATTGGGATCCTTGATCCAATGCAAACTCGATTAGAGTGTCCAAGCTAATTTTTCGGCTAACAGCATCCTGGAGAAAGAAAAGAAAAGGGAAAAAAGAAAAAAGAACTCCCTCAGTCCACAGTCCATGCTTCTCTAAGACAACCACATTTGCTCAATCCCAAGATAGCTGGTAAAACAACAGGAAAAGTATATACAACTTCCTCATAAAATAAAATTTTAAAAAAAGAAACTACTCACCATAAACACATCAAACTCATCCATAGCCCGAAATGGGGCTTCAGTCATTTGGTGAAGAGAAAGTGCAAAGCATAAGGTTGAGAAGGAACGCTCCCCTCCTAGTCAACAAAAGATAGTGGAGCTACCATTAACCAATTGTGATAACTCATCTGACCATTAAATCAAATGACTCACAGTACAATATTCCAAGTAAAGAAACCAATTTTTGGATTAAATCATAATCAAGATGCCACTATAAGAGAATTTTATATAGCCATGAACTTGAAGTTTAAAAAAGGCTATAAAGAATATGGAGCAGTAGAAAACCTGAAAGTCCCCTTGTATCACGAACAATGCTGCTTGATGCATCTTGAGGCATTATAACCTGTTAAAGGGGTAAGGAGAATATGGAAATTCAATAATTAGATCCGAAAAGGAATAAACAACTTCAAGCTGGCCTGGTGATTAGGAGAGTAAATAGTTTTTCTTTGGTTGGGGGGGACGGGGTGGATTAAAACTTACACTAAAGAAACAAGTAGAATTGAGATAGCTTACCTCTACTGAAAGGATCTTTTCTTCATAATTAACATTAATACTTCCACTTATACCTTTCTTTCCTAGGTGGCCATTGAATCTGATTGTGAAGATCAACCAACAAGGCATTAAGGAATTGCATAGAAGCATCTCCCAACAAGAAAAACGTAAAATATAAAATCTATTAAAACACACGACTTAAGGATTGCAAAGGCATAATCCTTACTTCCAAGTCAACTGACGCTTCAGATAAGAAGCATTCCGATCATACTTCTTCAAACGCAAGTCAAGAGCTTTTTGACAAGCCTGCAATGGAAGAGCAAAAAGAGAAGATAAAGAAAACTACTAGCAACCAAAAATATAGTTGAGATAAAAGGCAGTAATCATCTCATTCAGAATTTAGAAGGAATTACATTATGATGAAAGAATCACCAAATGCTATATAATCTACAGAACAGATGAAAAAATATGCAGATTACATTGCCAAATGACAAAATATAAAAACAGAATATTTGAGGTACTTACCAGTTACCTCACACTAGCTTATCCAACAATCACATCACAATGCCAAATTAACAAACATATGATAACAGTTTTTTTTTTTTTGGTTCAATTCCTTTTTTGGTATATTTACAAGTTAACCTTGTTCGAGCCAAGTTGGCCCACTGAGGGGGTAACTCTCTCCCAAATAACAGATTATTTGTATGACCTCACAGTAGATTATTTAACAATCACACTTCCCTCATCAGAGAAACTAAAAAACATAAGTTTATCAACATTACCAATTTCTACAAATGTGTCCATCAAAGGTTCTCCTATTTTTAGCAAAAGTACTAATGTGGCCTAAAACCATTACCCCTAACAAAAACTAGCTTCCCTCCTTTCTTTTTCTCTTTTCAGGTCTCTTCCCCTTTCTCTGTCAAATTGTTCATTATATTGTAACCTTACTTTATAATTATGAAAAAAAAAAGTATGAAAGATGGATAATCATACAGAATACTGAAATGTTATCCACAATGTAATCACAGAATCAACACTAACTACAACCAAGGAACACCAAGTTGATTGATATGAAAACCTAGTTGCCACAAGATTAGCTACATCAGTGTCATAATCGAGTTGAATGTTAAAATAAAAAACTAAATCGCATAAAAGTGGTTCTTACATCTAGTTTTCCCCGAAAAGCTTTATATATTTGCGCTTTTCGGGCAATCTTACGCTCTTTCTCCTGATACAGCATCCTGAGATCATCAATTGATTCTGAAAATCTGCGCTTAAGAGAAGAGAGACCATGAATGTAATGTTAGGCAAATTATTGAGTATTTTGAAAATGAAGCATTGAAAATAAACCGCACCCCTACCGTTGGCTTTCATCCCTAAGTTTCTGCTTCAGTGTATTAAATTCGGCATTTACTTCATCAAGTTCTTTATCCCAACCTTCTATATCTTTAATTTCACTCTCAGGACAAATAACAGAAGCCTTTTTACAATACTCCTGCAATGTTGCCAAAACATAACATGAGCTACATATTATAAAGTAATTTAAGATATTAATTGCTCTACCTTAATAGGCATACCTTACGACGATTTTCAAGATCCAAATATTCTGCTTCTGCCTCCTTGATATCAGGAAGAACCTTATCATTCATAATACTTGTGTAATGGGCCACCCTCTGAAACAGAAAATTTCATTTCTAAATCTAAGTTTCTATGGAGCAGTTACAAAAGTAAAAAGAATGTAAGAAAGTTGATAGGAAAAGAAGGTATACCGCTTTTGCATCAGCAATATTTCTCTCTATTTCTATTAGCTCCTCCTCTGCCTTCTGAAAGTCTTCAATCTCCCCCTTCGTTGACTCTATAATTCATATTAGGAACATATAAAACAAAAGTAAAACCATATGCAGAATTGAACCGAATGTTAAACATATTATTATTGCTATTATACCTTCTAACTCCTTATGTGATAACTCAAGACTTCTGGCCTTTGTTTCTGCAACCTTCATCCTCTCTCGGAGTGTTTCTAACCATGCCTCCTTCTTCTTGATCTCCATTTTAACATTCTAAAAGACAATCCATGTGAGGAAGATATCATTCAAAAAGGCTGTCAAGTTGAATAAATCATTAAATTAAAAAACATACTATAGGCAAGACAACTATGGAACAAACCGAAATTTCTTGGAGAAGTTCATTAGTAGTTGACTCGGGTGACAAGGCAGCTTCAGAAACACATGAATTCTGAACATCTTGAAGTTTCATCCTTTTAGCTGTCACATCACGCTCCGCATCCAAGCGCTTTCTCTACAAAGCACCAAGGAAGAAGTAAAGTAACCGACAAAGTAAAATTCTGACACATATGTACCCAAAAGGACCATAGAGACCAAAAAGCGAAATATTCCAAAGCATCTTTAGGGGAAACCGAGGTGATCTTTTGCATTAGGAATGATTGCACCCACAAAAATTGGCACAGAACTGAGGCATACACTTGAATTGGGTAAAGAAGGCATATTTACTTTTCAAGACAGGAAAGCATAATGTTTAAAACTTTAAAAACAATTATAGTTTTACCTATTGCATCTAATGGATATAACATCTGTGCAAACTGCATGAAGGTTATAGTTCATAGAAACAAATCTTTCAAATTCTAATCAAGTTTATCAAATTACATGATATTTATTTTATGAAGATATGTATTTATCAACATCACAAGAAGACTAGATGCCTGAAAATCTATTAGGCATCAAGGTTACAAATGAGTAAGCCAAGTAGAATAACATTAAGTCAGGCTCATCTCATGTGCTTCTAGTATTAAGCTACGGTGCATGAGAGCAAAAGAAAAGCTAAGGTACCATAATGTCAAACTAGTAATAAGCACCAAAAAAATAAGAAAAAAGAAAAAGAGTAGGGACAAAATTCAGAGAGGACAAATAGAAAAGAAAGAAGAAAGAGGAGCAAGAAATATAACATCATTGTTACCTTGACAATGTCTAGCCTCCTTTGAAAGTCTCCAACCTGCATCTCTAATTCCTTCTTCCTACTCTTGCACTTTGCAATTTCTTCTTGAGTATTTGACCCATCTCTTTGAAACTCCTTAATTTGACCATCGAAAGAACCACAAAGGCGTCCAATTCTAAGCCTTTTATTTGGGGGAAGAATGGTCTGGACTCTATTACGATAAAACCTGAGAAGTCAGTAAGAAATCCACCTTAGTGACTTAGCTGGTTAGCAAATGTAACACAAAGTAGCATCCAGTTTAGAACCAAAAAAAAAAAAACAAATCCACTAGCTCAAGCATATCCATGTCAGTTGGTCCAAGAAACTGCAAGTAGAAGTGACATAACTAAATGGTAAACTCATTTCATCATGCCCATTGAAAATTTGAGCCTAGATTTCATTAAAGAGGGAAAAAAAATAGACAACCTTGATGGTTGATTCACCACCAGAATATTAGAATACTAATATAACACAATACTAAGCATTGCAATTTATCATTTAGAAATACGGAAACTCAGTATCTATGTCAGCCTTCATATTCAAAAAAGTTTCTACCCATAAATACCATTATTTCTTCATATGTTTCCATAAATATGGTAAGGAACAATTGAAGATGCTGCATCACTACTACAAGTATCCTCTTCCAATACTTCCTAATACCTCGTGACAAGATGAGATACAATAAACTCAGTAAGGTTTCTTCTTCATCCTCTTCTCTCATGTCTATTCTTCTTTCTTGGCAGCAAAATATTTGAAGACCCCATAAGATAATAAATAGAAGCTGACAAAATAAACTTTGGACCACTCTTAAAAACCCATTACCCTTGTAATTGATTCTTATGCATCAAGTTGTCACTTGCCAGGTTATATTAAAACCTGTCACTCCAGAGCTTTATTTGACAAAATTATACATGAGAAAGGAGTGAATTTCTAAAGGTAGAACAAGCACAAGTCATCGTGCAATGAGGCTGCCTTCGTGAAGAAAAAAAAATAATTACAAACATAGAATAACCACAAACAAAACATAAGATTCTTTAAGAGATAAAAAGAATGTATTAGAAAAGAAATTCTCTAAAACAATGAGTAATGAGACACGGAGACAGGCATGTTTGAAAAATAAGCTAAAGGATTTTTTTTGAAGGCACTGTGATGCTGCAGCAAATGATTTCTGCTTCTGAAAAAAATCAACCATAATTGATAATGGCTTATTTGAAGTAAAGACTCAATAGCCCAAATGATTAAGAAAAAGGAAATGCCAATTCAACTTGGGCTAAATGTTTGTTGTAAGAGAGCTATGCAGGAGGATAACACTGCTACCAGAAAAATTAATCAAGAACCCTACCTAACTATATATTTCAGATTTAAAGATATTTTATCATTTTTATAAATAACAAATAATAAATAAATTTGAAATATTTGGGCCTTATTGGAATTAGTGATAGGTTTGACCCAACTTTACATTCAGCTACTTTATATCCTTCCAAACAATATGTTCTAACTCGAAATCCAAATTCAACACCCATACCACTAAATGTGGTTCCTAAAAGGACTAATAATGAACAGCAAGAGTAAATGAGACCAATAATGGATGAGGAGGCAAAAGGAGATATAAAATTAAATATGGACTTACATTTTAAAACCATCTAGTGTGTAAACTTCTAACACATTTGGTATTCTTTGGTCAAATGCAACTGCTGTTCCACTATTGTAATCCTTAACAAGAACTTGTCTCTCAGCTTTACCCTGTTAAAAAAATATTATTAGCACAACATTAAGGGCATCATGAATTCTTAGAAGAAAAGGTATGTTGCAGTAATAACCAAGCCCATTGCCCCTTCCCAACTGTTCAAACCAATCCCTTGCAAATAGAATACAGGAATTTCCAAAAGAAAGAAAAGTTGCCGGAGAGCATTGTTAAAACGGAAGGATATGTAAAACAGCAAATTTAATTCAAGAAATTATGATAAGAAATATAAATTACCGAATCTACAAGAACATTGAAAACAGTAGGATTATCAGCATGTAAAAGAGAGAGGGTAGTCGGGTGTCTGGTCTGGGGAAGTGAGTGATTTGGTATGGTCACCCTACACCAAAAGCAAAAGCAAATATCAAACTAGAAACTTTAGTCAGTTATCAGTGCAATTAATTAAAGTCTCATGCTTTCACCTTGGTCTTGAAAACTTATGTACAATAATTGGAAAGTAGTTATATCCTGCATCCCTTCCACACTTTCTAAGAATAGAAACATCCTTGGAATTTGTCACAATGAAAGCATTTGGCAACTTCCCAACAGCTTGTTCAATAGCTGGAGCCCATGTATCACCACCACTGACCAATGTCTGCAGTGCACAATTATAAAAAACAGAACAGCAGCCAAACAGTTATCCATAATTTTATCTTAACAAGGAAACCAGAGATTCCTACATTTGTGCTTAAGGCAAAATCCAATCCAAAGGAGTAACTTCAAAAGAAAAGGCATCCAGAATTTGGAAGAAAAAAATAAGATCCAGATTTGGATATCTTTCAGATAGGAAAACTTAAAACGTTCCAGCATTCTACAGCCAACGCCAAATGAACAAGCAGATGTAGTTGTTTAGTTCCACAGCACAGGAAATGTGCTCAAAATAGCAATTTACTGTTACTCACCACATGAGCACCAAGTGGACCGATGGGTGGCTCTGTGAACCGGTGATGATGCCTCTCAATTTCACGTAAAAGTTGAAGTACTCCATCTCCTCCAAAAGCTGTAACCTGTCAACAAGACAAGAAACCCACAATGCAAAGGCACCCATAAAATGTTCAGCTATAAGAAAACAAAATTCATCAACTATACTTTTATCTAGGACCAATAAAACAGGAGTAGTACAGACCCTGTTAGTTTGATGTTTCCGAAGCTCACTAATTTGACGTTCAATATCATGCTGCTTCCTTTCATAGTCTTTAATCTATAAAAGGAAAAAAACAAATAAGTGATGCGAATATCTCAAAGGGGAAAGAATCTATGTAGGCTAACTGAACCAAACAAATTTTCAACTTTTAAC
The DNA here is from genome assembly GCA_001974805.1 of Corchorus capsularis. NCBI lineage: Eukaryota > Viridiplantae > Streptophyta > Magnoliopsida > Malvales > Malvaceae > Corchorus > Corchorus capsularis. The sequence goes on from AWWV01007768.1 coordinate 19,448, forward strand.
AAAAAAACATAATCGATTGAGTATAAAACAAGATATTTGCAGCAGTGTATATATAATACACTCATATTTCAATTGCAAGAAAACCAATTGAAATGAGAGCACAAACGGCAGAGAGAAAATAGAACTAGAAATAATCAATATTACAGTTATCAATTATTCCCAATACCTTATTATCCATCTCCTTTACAGCATCCCTTGCTTCTGAACAGTGTTCAGACAGATTATACTCATCAGCCTCCAAACTGAAATGAAATATTATTTCAAGGGTTAAGAAAGATCTAGAACATCAAGTTGTATGAGTAGCATAGTAAATGAGGAAAATAAAATAATGAATAACCTAGAGAGTATAGATTTGAAACGATTAACTTCATGTTCAAGCTCCATAATTTTTGCCTCTATTTCAGATTCTTCGGCCTGCAGAACAAAAGTAAAATGGTAAATCCTCTACAACAATTTATACCAAAATGAAACAATCCATCACCTATAAATCTATATTGCCAGACAAAACTACTCATCAAACCACTAATAGCTAAGGAAATAAAAATTAAAATCAGGAATCCATCAACAAAAGCAACAGGCACAGCCATTCTCTGTTGGATGGGGAAGGTTAATCTGCAATAGGCTAGGCTGGGAAAACCCCAGAGCAAAAATATGATGAAAAGGTACATCAAGAAGCAAAATTTCTCAAACAAAACATCTTCTATATATAAGAACAAAATTTTGGAATGCAGTAATCAGAAACCTTTTCGTGCTGCCAATGAGGAAGAGATAGCATGAATAAAAACAAACAAGAATTTTTCATATAATCATGAAATGCAGTCAATGATCAAAAACACGGTACCCGAACCTCCTGACTTTTGGCTTCATATAATGCATGATTAAGCTAAGCCTTACCAGAGAGGCAGGGACCCAAAGACATAAACATGATCTTGATCTCATTATTCTTTCATCATTTTTGTTGGTGAAGGACATGGTTCAAGGGACCTTGTACTTAAACACATAATAAAAACATCCTTAAAAGCATAACAAATTCCAAAAACAAGAAAAAAGAGCACAGAATACATGAAAATTATTATAGCAAAAGTAAAACCTAGTGATAGTCAGCAATATATAGACAAGTCACTTAGATGAAAAACTACTAACATGAGGCATGCAAGCACCTGGGTATTTCTGATATGTTTCTCCTGAATATCATGGACTTGTTCTTCAAGCTTCTGTACATGATTCAGCATCTTCTGAATTTGTGAAGTACATCTGTCATGATCTGCTTCAAGTTCTTTCTTCTCCTTCGAAGCCTATGATGAAAAAAGATGTAAATTCAGGGGGGAAAACATACAATCAATCAAAACCTGAGCATTAATGTATATTATGATCAGATGAATCAAAAAAACATCTTGAAATAAAGGAACATACAAATATTATAAGATAACAGATTACACAAAGAGAGAAGAAATATTAAGGAAAGCTTTGATTAAGAAAACTCAAGCTTCAGCATTCTTATACAAATTCAACCGGGACTGGAACAATTGTGATGAAGAGTCATGCAGTAATCATTCTCAAAGACAATTTAAAGACAGTTCAAGCAAAGTAAAGCACGTGAAACAGCTAACAACATGCGATAATAATTCAGCTTGTCTTTCAAAAGAAAAAAGATGGGAAATGATGTACCGAGCGACAAGCCTCGGATAGTTCCTCTTTCTTTTTCTTCAATTCGGATGTTTTTTCCACGAAACATGAAACTAGAACTTTCTTCTTGGAAAATCGTTCCTGCAACTTTTCCACAGCATGCTGCAAAATTCAAAATTTTTCATGGTCAATGAACAGAGATGTAAACTTTCAGTGGATGTCCAAAAAAAAAGGACAATAAGCCTTCACAATCATAACTCCTGCAGAAACTATCAGCCAAACCAACCAAAGGAAATGCAAAGCTGTCGGTTACTTTGAACTATTTGAATTTAAAGATTTCCTATGACTTTTAACAACAGAACAACTAGGACGTGTTTCAAGCAAGACATTATTACTCACTAAGCTTGAGTCAATCTTAGCTTGGCAAGCAGGTATCCGATTTTTCAATGTTTCAATTATCTCCCTTTGCTTTGGCAATTTCTGGTCCATATCATAAACCAACAACCAAGCAAGCAATTTTCTTAATTGCTGAACCCTCCATGATATCTCTTCTACACGCTCCATGTTTCCAATCTTTTCTTCCAGCTCACGAAGTTCAAGTTCTATGGGTCTTATTGAATTCTCCAACTCATGAACAAGAGCATAAGCATCCTTCAATTGTTTGCTGATATTTTGTAAAAGCTCCTCAACTTGTTGAAGAAGTGTAGCCTTAAAAAAGAACTGAGTGAAAAGGAAAACAAAAATGTCAGCATGATGGTCAATCAATTTGCAGAGTAAGAAGTTGCATTACCTTAAATTTATCCTTGTCATTCCCAGAGTGCAAAAACTCCCTGCTTTTGTCTTGACTCATGATAACACATGGATTCTCAACATCAATCTACGGGAGATACGGTACACATTTTAAAATAAAAAAAGCATAGGTAAGCTCACAAGAAAGTATAATTTTCAATACAGGTGAGCCGAAATCAAAAACAAATGGTGGCCAGTCCAAAAACTCACATTGAAATGTTCTACCAGCTCGCGAAGGTCCTCTCTGCGACTAGCAACTTTTCTACCTGTCCAATACCTCAGATGTAAAACAAGATTAGCCAAATTCAGTAACTGCCCCATTATCATTTAGTACCACAATTGCAAGCGTTAACAACAAGAAGTGACGAACATTGCAGATAATCATGGTCAACATGGCATTAAAGTAATAAATCAAACCTTGGCGATCCTTCAAAATGGTGGAGCTTGTAGATTCAGTAATCCTGCGTTCTATAAGTATGGAATCACCATATGTTTCGGGCCTAAAAGCATCCACTCCTTCATTTTTAATTTCAACTTGAACAACTGCATAACTGAAAATTTGAAAATATATACTTATGAGCTATATCAAACAAATTATAAGTAATTTCCCTCTCGGTTGGCGTTTGCCAGCCACTAGAGTTTTAAAAAGAAACACTAAAATTATTATTAAAAAGAATATTTTTTAAAAAATGCATCAAATATATCAAAATTCAAACATATTACATATAATTCTTTTTGAAATAACTACAATAATAAATAAATAAATAAATAACAAAAAAAATAAAAGAGAAACCTGCATCCATTTTTAATAAATTCTTTCAATTTAGACGCCCTTTGAGTCTCTTTGGCGCGGCAACCAAACGCAATACATAGAGCAGTCAGTATCGCACTCTTACCACCTAGGAACAAAAAAAATTCATGCCGTTAGCATTACAAAATTTTTCAAAAAAAAAATTGAAACCGAATCTTTTTCTACGGGGTAAAAACGAACACAAATTTTAACCCGCAATAGAGAGAAATGTATGAGCGACGCACTTCCATTTTGACCGGTGATGAAATTAACCCACTCGCAGAGTTCAATCTCGAGAGAACTATGGCACATGAAATTTTCTAAGCGGATCCTCTTGATGGTACCCGCCCCGGATCGTTGAGCGCCGTGGATTCGATCGGATGATACCGTCGAATGGCTCATGTTTGTATCCTAGGTTTCCTGATCGCTAAAACCCTAGAATTCTGAGAGACCACGAAAGAGAGAGAAACGGAGAATTTAGAGCGGTGAGAGAAAGAAGTGACAGTACAAGGAGCCCCAGTCTCGAGTAAGCCAGTAAGGGTAGAGTGTTTAAGGCGGGAATTGGTAATAATACTGTGCAGTCGGGTCTATATTTACCAGAGAAGGACGATCGTCTCTGTCTCTGATGCTTTTTGTGATATATTTATTTTCAGATTTTAGATAAAATCGTGACCGTCAAATTATTAAGTCGGTTTTAAGTTGGGCCAGAAATTGAAACATAATGAATTTCCACAATAATGGGCCCAGATGTGTCCAACCCAATTTTTTTTATTTTTTTGGATAAGTAACCCAATTCCTGTTTTTCATTTTTTTTTTTCAACCAAGAGTATCTTATTTGAGATTTCACATTCCTTAAAATAGATCATTTTCCCTACCCCTATATATACCAAAAAGATTTACAAATGTATTTACTTTTTCTATTATGAAAAGTAACAATTTAATCACTTAAGCTTGTGATTTTGAATATTATAGTCATTAAACTCTTAATTTGCTTATGTGACATGTCATTAATCATATCACGTGGTATAGTCACATCATCATAATGGTGATTGGGTGATTAAAAGATTCAAAATATAAGTGATTAAAGCGTTATCTTTTATAGCTAAACTAGATGATCAAAACAAAAAGTTTTTAAAAATTAAGTGACTATTTATGTAATTTACACCCTTTTATACAGAGTCATGTAAAAAGATTGAATTTGCAACTTATTGCTTTCTCATTGACCTAATGACGATCGACTTCGATAACCCAAAAAAAAATATCATTAAGTATATGAAATGAAATATCTATAAAATTTTCTTTACATATTCATTTTCATAAGAGGATTTTATTTTGAAAATTTAAGTATAAATAAGCATATTTTGTTTTAGAACATAAATTTTAATTTTCTTTGTCACTACTAATCGATTGAAATCAATGATTTAAGGCCTGTGTCATTGAAAAAAGTTCAATTATAGATATCACTTACATATCCACGTCATCTAAAAGCTAAAACCAATACCTAAATAAAGGAAGTGAATTCTCTTAGATCGCAGGGGATACGCACGTATCCGATATTATAATTATAGTGGTAATCAAATTTTAAATAATTGGATCTCATGTGTTGTAAATAAAAAATGAAAAGTTTTATTCCACTTATGGTGCTTATTGCTTTAAAAGGGGAAAAAATAAAAAATGCCTTTCAAACAATTAAAAAAAAAAACTCACAAAGATTAATAACTTTTTAAAAATAACTATATAAAACAAAGTTATTAATCTTTGTAAGTGATTGAATGCCATCTAAAAGTAACTTTTTTTTGTTAATTTTGAAAATGTCACATTATTCCATCATGTTTTTTTTAATCTTCAACAATTGTTTAATCAATGTACTCTTGTCTTTGTAAATAGTGTGTGTATGTAATCAAGCTTAGGATTTTAGTGATTTATATATATAATATAATAATAATGTAATAAGAGTAATATAATATACAACTAATTTATGTATATGTATGTTTTGGGATATAGAATGAAATTGGATATGTTGGTTTGTGCATAATTTTTTTTTATTGTATATAAGTTTTTTTAAATGTACAATCATCATCAAATCTACAAAATATACCCTTATCAGTAGTAAATTTGTAAGTAATTTTTTTTTATTATTATTATCAATTGTACTACAATATATACAATTAATCTATGTAGCTTTAATTTAAGTTGTAGTTATATTCAACTATTTATCTAATTATTTTTCTCAAAAAAAAACTATTTATCTAATTATTGACAAACAAAAAAAACTATTCATTTATCTAATTAACCAAGCTATAAAATTATATATGATAATAAATATTGAAAAAGTTTAAATCAATTATTTTGTAGAAAAAAAGTTCAATTAAATTTTTTTGGCAATAAAGTTCAATTAAATTTAAAAAAAGAAAAATGAAAAATGAAAAGAAAAGAAAACCTAGATAGCTAAGCTAATTTATAAATTTGGCAAGATCTAAGTCGTTCTGGACTTTCTGGTTTTGTGGGTATTTGCCAAAGGAATGCTTTGTTTTATACCTACTCCCTTTTTAAGTTCCCTCACTTACTCACTTTCTTCCCCCAAATAATATATAGGCAGCAGCAGCCCCTCTTTTCCTTTGCCCTGTTTCTTTCTTGTGAGACTTCTTTCTCTCTCTTACTATCTTCTTCTAGTTAGTCGTCGTCTCGTATCTGGGTTTGCTGCTGCTGCTTCCATGGATAATAAAAAACAAACCAGAGTATGCAAGATCTGTAACCGAAGGTTCGCTAATGGCAAAGCCATGGGCGGCCACATGCGATCTCACTTAGCGAAACTTCCTCTTCCTCCAAAACCCAAACCCATCGATAAATCTCCATCTCCTTATTCTTCACTTACTGAGGTTAATAATCATCGATCTACGGAGGATATTGAGTCTGCTGCGAAGAACCCAACCGGAAGAAGATCTAAACGACCACGTAAGCTTCCGTTAGTGGTGGGGTCACCGTCGGACTCGGTAAGTTCGGTTGTTCTGGCGTCGGAAGATGAGAATAGTTTATCTGATGAAGATGCTGCCAGGTGTCTTATTATGCTTTCTAGAGATAGTTGGACTAGAAAACAAGAGAAAAAAGAAAGTTATGATTTTGATGATGATCATGAGTTTATAATTGATGGGGATGGAGTTTTTGTGGGTGCTGAAGAAGATGGGTATTATTTGAAAGAAGAAGAAGAAGATGAGGATGATGATGATGAATCTTTTTGCGTCACTAATTACCATAGTGCCAAAGCTCACGCAAAGTACAAGTGTGAGACATGCAAAAAGGTTTTTAAATCTCATCAAGCATTGGGTGGGCATAGAGCTAGTCATAAGAACAAGCCGATGATTCTTAACGAAGGAGGAGTAGAAGACGGCGGTGATGGCGGCGGCGGTCATCAACAAAGAATTTTTAAGTGCCCATTTTGTGACAAGGTGTTTCAGTCGGGTCAAGCACTTGGTGGGCACAAGAAAGTCCATTTTACTTACTTAGCTGTTCCTGAAAAGGTTTCTAATGAGTTTGAGTCATCATCTTCATCATCAGCCGTTCAATCTTTTGATCTTAATCTTCCAGCTCCTGAATATCACGACGGCGGCGGCGGCGATGAGTACTAGCTTTTCCGGTTCAAGAATCCGCCGAGTGCAACTCCAAAAGACACAAGGAAGCTTGTTGACCCGTTGAAAAGTTTGGTAAAAAAGTATCAAAAGTTATGAACATTTATGAATGAACTTGTTTTTACATGGTTTTTTGTAAATACTAATGCTTTTTGGTTTGGTTACTTTGTGCTGTTACATTAGTTTGACAAAATAGACAAAGGGGTTACTTTTTTTTTCCTTTTCATCAGTTCTGCATTTTCTTCTTTTGTTCTTGTCAGCGTCTGGAGGTTGCATGAAATGTTCTTGGCATTGTAATTAAACTTCTTCAAAAACATATCAAATTCAAGTTTAATTATGTTAATAATGTGACCGTTTATTGTGTTTTTGTATAGAAAAAATTTCATCATGAGTTTTCTTTGTTTTTCTGGGAGGAGCTTCATGAAAAGTGCACCTGTTTGGTTCAACACAGCTGTTTTGGCCTCAATAGCTTTTCCCTTATATTTCTCATTAAAAAAATTAGAGAGAGAGAGAGAAAGAAACTGAAAGTTCCTCAAAAACCCATTTCTTTTGTTTTTTGTTTGGATACTCGTACTCATCAAGATTGGCTTATATCAGTCATTGCTGTTGGCTCTGTAAACCTGTTTTTTTTTTGTACAGTTGGGTGAACTGAATAAGTCAAATATGTAGAAAAATTTCCCTTGTTAATCTTGAGTCAGTTTATCTTTATAGGATTTGGTTCCCTGTAAAGTGAAAACAAAGTTTATAGTTAAATTCTCCAGTCTCTACCATCATATATTAAGTAAAAATTGCCATTGGCATGTCACAATCATAACTCCAACACTCTTTCTTTCCTTCTCATAAAATTTAACCTCAAAAGGCCAAAACAAAAGGAAAAATTTTTTTTTTTAAAAGCAAATCTTACAAATTTGAAAAAAGGTTTTGGGTTTGGGAGCTAAGCTATAGTTTTGAGGTGTTTAGATCCTAGGTTTTGAATGATTCCTCATGAATCATGATCTTTTGTATCAGAATGAAATGACAAGATGGCTCCAAACCCAGAAATCTACTCTGAATCTGATTTCCAGCTAGGGTACGTTTGGGTATTGACTGTTTAGTCAGAATTTGTCTTCTAGCTTAACTGATGTATGATAGTATTATACTTTAAGAACTTAAATCTGCCAATGTGTAAAAGGTTGTTTCTGAGAAAACTACACTTAACCTCCCTAAATAAAAAAAAATAAATAAAAATTTATATGCTTTTAATTAATATAATGAACTTGGTCTAGTCTAGCACTTCAGCAATTTGGTTCTAGTCTTTAATGTTTTCAGCATAAACTTAATTCATCCTCACAACGGGACATGGTACTATTACTTGATGCTATTACCAGTAATTGCTAACAAAAACTTGGAAAATCATTGCATTTTGGTTATATAGGGCTTGATTCCCAGTGGGCATATTGGTTGTCCACCATAGCCCATGAAACATGTATATAAGTATATTCAGTTCAATTTCCAAAGCCATATTCAAGTGCAAAAAAGCCAAAACCCTTTGCTTATTTGAAAAATATTGAAGCTGTTGAATGATCAATGTGATGAAAAGCAAATTTCATGGCAAACTGTTTTCAATTCCTGGATGCCAAACAGGTTGTTTGATTGGTGAATACACAGTTGCAAACGTCAATCTAAGATATTATATATTTCACATTTTTTAGCATCAAATCTCACCTTAATGGCTATATAGGATTTTATTGCCAATTACTCTTCCAAAAATTAAACATATTCCCTTTTTAATCACACCTTAAATATGGTTATGTATCTGTAAAGTTTGACTCCTTTTGCTTTAATAAATAGAGAGTTTTATCGAATAAATACTATCTTATCAATATCTATGAAATTTCTTGGGTGCATTGAACATAATATATATGATCTGATTGATGATGTGCACTATAGGTTTTTTTTTTAAAGGAAAAAAAAATGATTTGCACACTTAAAGACAAAAAAAATGAGTAATGTGAAAATTGCTCAGCTGGTAGAGCGGTGTGGGTGGATGATATGCATATGGCCAAAATTGGGTACTTCTGAATTTGAGTGTTCTTCAGTCTTCACACCATGCATGCGTTTCAAACTTGGGGTTGGCAACCCTCATTCATTGCTCTATAAATTAATGAATTTGATTAATTACATTAAATTCTTAAGACTACTAGATAACAACCTTCTGGTTCAGTTACTTCAGTACTGTTTTTGGTTCTTTTTTTTTTTCGGTTAGGACATTTTGCTTTTTTAATTTTCTCAAAATGACAAGAAAGAGTGTGGTTTGGAGTTTGGACATCTGATGCATTTTTTTCACCCGAAGTATATTAATGTATTTATATACATGAGACTAGCTAGCTAGCTATTGTATAGTTATTTGTTAAAAAAAAAAAACACCAACAATATTGGTTGGTTTAAGTGATTTGTCACTTATTTCCCTTAAGCAAGGTCTCGGTTCGAGTTTTGTGAATGGAGAAAGGAAAATTCTAAACAACCACAAAAATTGACCAGAATTTTGTTCCACATGATGTGTCATGTGGGGTTATTCCATGTTTTGTAGCAAAACCCCCACTTAAATAGTTGTGGGATCAGTCTGTTGGACCAATCGTGTAACAACACGACATGGAGGACAAAATTTCGGGACAATTTTTTTTGGTCATGTAGCAAAACTCATGGAGAAAACCATTGTTGAGAGAGCTTTACTCCCATAGTGGGTTAACCCGGCTCGAACAAGATTAACTTGTAAATATACTAAAAAAAAGATATTGTATAGTTATTAGTTTATGGTAATATTCATCATCTGACTATTTGATTTAATCGATTGTTGTGGATATATTTATCAAAATTTTCCAGGTACAAGATCTCACAGTATCCAATAATTACATTGAATTTTGATTAAGAAAACATCTTGAACATCTAGTAGTACTATTTTTCTATTCATGAGAATATTTGAACCTAGAGTCATTAATTTAAATTGCAATAATACCTACTCCCTCAATTCCAAAATACTCACTTTAGCTCCATATATGCACGTGGATTAAGAAAGCATTAAAAGCATTAAAAGTTTATAAATTTTTTTAAAAAAATCTCTTAAATGATTATATTATCCTTCAATTAATACTCCAAACCTTATGAATGGCATTCTCCCTCTATCTTTAAAGATGAGTGATAGTGATAAAAATATAGTAATTAGTGATCTTTTGAAAATTTTATGGCAAAAAAAAAAACTCTTCAAATTCTATAAAGTGACAAATATTTTGAAACAAAAGTTTCACTTTAAAATGGTAGATAAATAGTAATGGAGGGAGTAACAACCATCAGATTGTCCATTCCAAGTAAATTAAGGAGTTTAGCGATTAAGTTGTGTTAGACCCACATGACACCTAACTTTTTTTAAGATAAAATGACACCCTAACTTAAATAAATATTAAAATTAAGTAATTTTAAAATTAAAATTACTTGATTATCTCTACTGTATCTAATTAAGTGTGAACTTGGGAAATTTTTTTAATTGACGATGATACCTTTATTTTTCAAAAGTATTTCTAAAACACCATTATCAATTCGGTTAAGTCATCTTCGAGTGGCGAGTGGCCTATAGCAAAGGAGGGAATCATGAAAAAAGAGACCATCAGGTTTGCCGGAGGGAATCCTATCTGATGGTTAAGTTAGTCGGTCTTGAGGTGTTGAGAGAGAGAGAGAGAGTAATAGCTTAAGTGCTAAAGATAGAGTTCATACCTTATGTGGATGTGTCGTTTTATATAGTTGTATATATAGCGTGCGGCTTTGCCCTTGGTGGGCTTAAGGTCTTGTAGACTATATTGGACCGAGTAGACCTATTTCATACGAGTTTAACACAATTACTTTTTGGCATCAAATTTAACACAATTAATTTAAACGTATGGTGTCATGTCTCAAAAATGAGAAATTATTAGGTGTGACAAACCCACCACGTTATCTATCGGACCAACAATAATATGAAGACAACTCATCAATTTTCTAAAACTCTATCCCAATAATATCTCAAATTTGGGACTTATCCTTAATACAAGATTTATCTTAAAAGGGGCTAAACCTTGGGCTAATATGACATGTCAAGATTCTATTGGTTAGCCTCGTGGATGACGTGATGGGTCTAACCCACCTAATAATTTCTCTCGAAAAGTTAAGACTCGTTTTAATAAAAAAAAGGTGATTAAGTCATACCACTAATATTGAGCTTATAGTTGCCTCTAGTGTGGGCTGGACTGCTGGATTGATTGGGCTTGAAATAATAAGAATGACCCTTTCTTTCTTTCCTTTGTCCCCGCTACGCTATGGATTATAACTTAATCTAATTTTATTGTTGCAAACTTAATCCATAATATGTAGATACTACTAGATACAATGAACAATAAGATGTTGAAGTAACGTTGAAATCTCAGTACTAAAAAATTAAAATTTTTTGAACTATAATTGATAATTCTACTCATAGTCATAATATTCGTGGAAGCCTTGACGTATGAGAATTAGTCTTCTCTTCACCTACTTTACTACATACTGACGAGCACTTCATCAATTTTGACCATTTTTATTCTTCACAAACGTGCCCTCAACTTCTAAATTCTAATTCTAATATTTAACTTCTCATATACATAAACCCATATAACTTCATTCAACGATCTCATGAAATTTTAACCGAAAAAATTGAATCATGGCGGCAACCCCTTTAACACGGCGGCAATATCACTATGAGGCGGCAAGACCACCGTCGCCGCAGCTACTGCGCAGTCGAAGTGGAGCCCCTGCCCTAACTCTACCGGAAAACAGGGCATCGTCGACCATCAACTCCTCCACCCAAAGATTTGCTGCAAACAGGTCAAAGTCAACCACGAGGTCAAGATCAACCCAAAGAATTAGAAATGAAGAGAATGTGAACCCCGCAACCATCGTTGCTGCCACCATGCAAAAGAGGCCTAATAGTAGTCATCAAGAGTGTAATAAAGATGGTTTTGTTAGGTTCTTGCAGCGAGGAAGTCCACGTAATTCCAGTACCGTATCAAAGGGAGGATCGAAACCAGTCACGAGTTGTTATTCTCCCTCCGCATGGGCATTGTCTCCCGGAAGGTCTTCTCCGTGGATGGCGGCGGCGGCGGCGGCTCCTGAACCAAACGTATCTTGTGGGACTGGGACTGGGGCGGCGAAGTCCAAGACTAAGTCCTCGAAAGGTGGGGGTGTAGGTGGGGTTTTAAAGTATTTTAGGCAGAAGAAAGTTTCACCTGTTCAAGAAGAAGAGTATCACAGGTTTCGAGTTTACTATAATAGGTTGTTGCAGTGGCGGTTTGTTAATGCTAGAGCTGAGGTCGCCATGGCCGCCGTGAAGACAGATGCAGAGGTACCATTTTGAACTGTTTATAAGTTTATATACCAAAATTTACATGGAATATACATATTTTCTAATGTTTTAAATGTTTGCTTTTCAGGACAAAGTTTTTAGTGTATGGCTTAAAGTCTTGAAAATAAGAAACTCCAATTTAGAAAAGAGAATTCTACGTCAAAAACTCATGCATGAGATTAAACTACACCAAATTCTAGGCCCACAACTAAATTTACTGGACGAGTGGGTGAAGTTGGAGAGGAAAAATTATGAAGCAATAAGCAGAGTGATTCGAAAACTCTCGGCCATTTTGGTCAAAGTCCCTTTGACCCAAGATGCTAAGGTATATATATATATACATGTACTCATATAGTATTACTTATTTACTTTTACAGTAAAAATAAACTAATCTGGGCCAACAATATTGAGAAAGAAATTTATTTTACCAATTGATAGGGAGATGTGGAGTCTATTTACGAAGCTATAAGTGCAGCCGTTGAAGTCATGGATGGCATAGAATCGACGGCTATAAAAGTCTTCTCGCAGGTTAAGTTTATTTTTGGACTGTTATATATTTTAACTTCATAATTTGTTTATAGAAAATTGTGGGAACTTAACTTGGCACTTATATATATTGAACTAAGTGCTGATATTTTGTATTCTTGTTAATTATACCAGCCGGTGGAGAAAATGCTTTACATGGTTACTGAGCTTACAAGTATGCTGGAACAACAAAAAGAGAGTTTGGAAGAACTGGAGGATGTTATCACCATGATTCCACCATTAGTGGTAAGAAGCTAATTTCAAGAGCCCAAAGTTGCTAAGAATTTGGGCTACGGGACTATGTAAGAGAAAAGCTGAGTCCGTATTACATAATTGGGCCTTCGCCCATGTCAACATACTTAGGAGTCCAATTCAACCCACACTTCAAGATTTGTAATAGAAATTAGTGTTGTAAATGTTGAATCTACGTTTTAGGCTAAAATCTCATTTTGGGGTCTAACATTTTTCGAAAATCTCAAATAGGAGCCAACTTTTTGAAAAGGTCATTCAAGGGCCTAACGTCATCAAATTAGGGTCAATAAGGGCATGATGCCTAAAAACAAAGCAATGAAGACAAATCTAACAATTAGAAATTTTATGTTATCTGAAATATGTCAAAATCTCAAAGCATCAGATCCCTATTGACCTGATTTGAAGACATTGATCCTTAAATGACCATCTTAGAATATTTTTATTTGAGATTTTCATCTAATGTCAGGCTCTTAATTGAAATTTTAGCCTTTTATATATGTCATAAGTGTAACTTTTTTCCGTACCCTTTTCTTGATATTTTTCCCGACTCAGGTGTGTGAGCAGAGTCTACGTGCACATATCGTCCAAGCAGCTACTTAAGGAGTCGAGGAGAGTGTCAAATTGACTAAAATGATGATTATTTTTGTACAAGGAGATGGAACAGCAAATACATATATAGAGCCATTTCTTGTAACTTTCTTGAGGATTTTACCCTATGGTTTTGGCAATTTTGCCTTTCAATCCAATTGATATATAGGAATCATAGGTATGAGACGAATTTTTGAGCTACATTCTTGAAATTCAGCTCCACCACTTCTTCGTCTTCTGCTGGAACTCTTTTCTATTCTATGCTATTAGAAATTGTTACCCGTCACAACTTGCATGATTAGGACAGTATAAAGGCGAAGCATCCTACTCATGCTACCCATTAGGCCGTAAGACGTGCCAAATGATTTTTGAAACTAGTGTGTTACATTACTGACTCTTCTCTAAAGCTTACACCAACTCATCAAACTCCCCAACAAAAGACTTCACCATCTTCACTCATATTTGACCACTATAAGAGGCAATTTGGAAAAATATATATTTTGTATCTCCAAGCCTTGTTTATCCTAGCATGAAATGTTAAAAACTTTATCTATAAATACGTTTTCAGAAGATCGAACTTCTATTCTAACCATTATCAAAGTAGAAATTGCTTACCATAACTAATCATGTATAAACAAAACATTTCATCATTGATTTTCCCACAATCCACATATAATTTTGATACTTAGCCCATGCTTGCTTCAACTGTTCATCATGCAAGTTTTTTACTTATTTGAGTTGAGAATCAAAGTGACTCCAAAATCCAAAAAAATAAACTTAGGTCTCTTCTAAATGAACAGCGGGCCAAGGCCTTCATAATGGGTTTCAATTTCAGTCCTCATGCCTCACTTCGGCCATCTCCTTTTGAGCGGTTGAGCCTACTGCAGCATCTCTCATGACTCATGATTCTATGACCATCTTTGTACATCAAAAGGAAAAAGTTAAAGGCATTAGCCATGAGCTTATGCAATTTGTTTGCTATGTATCATGGAAGACAACAATCATAAAAATGTGTGTGTGTGTTTTTTTTCCTCTATTTTGTTTAACAATGAGATGAATAGGAGACATCACCATCTCTTTATCATTTTTTTTAACCTTGGTTTTTTCACTTCAAAGGTGATGTCATTTCACATTCTAGGCCAAAAAAACTTCTCTTTTCAATTCAATTTTATGGATGGGTCCTTTGGTTAGTGGTAAACATCATTAACACTCTTCAAAATATATAAGCTGCAATATCAATGTCATAATAATTATAATAATAATTTCAAATTTAACATCAGAGAAATTAGAGCAATAACACTTGAATGAAAATCTTCCATTGAAGAAAAAAAGAAAGAAAGAACAAAAAAGAGAAAAAAGAAAAATCACTTCTCCTATACCAATCCCCCACCATTTGAAAAATAAACCCAAAAAAAGGAAAAGTAAAAAAAAAAAAAAAAAAAAACCCGTAAAATTAATTAATCATATTAACATTCAACTGTAGCCTTTTGTGCTATAGCATCATCACTAATGTCACCACTACCAACACGAACCATATGGCCTCCTCCACTAATTATAATCTCCGGCAGCTTCCTCTTGGGCTTGGCTTCATGCAGCATCAGCACAACATCCCTCATCGACGGCCGGTCCGCCGGGTTCCGGCTAGTGCACAACAATGCAATTCTAAGCATTTGCATCATTTCTTCCCTCACTGATGAACATGATGCCCCGGCATTCTTATCCAAAATGTCAATAATCCCATCTTTAGTCTTAATTTTAGACCTCACCCAATCTACAATACTGTTTCCATCACCAAACTCCGAATCCACTGATCTTTTCCCACTTAAAATCTCCATTAACACCACCCCATAGCTATAGATATCACTCTTTTCATCAACTTGGAGTGTATATGCATATTCTGCAATGAAAAAAATAAAATCCAAATGAACACTAAAAGTCAAAATATGTAATGAATCAATGGGTTTGACAAAATTGTCTCCGGGACCCATTTGCATACGGTGGTATATCTATATCTTACAAAGCAAAGCTATAAAAACGGTTTGAAAATTAAAAAAGGAAAAGAGAAAAGGACGAAACTATTAGAAAAAGCAAAGGAAGACTCTTCACGCGCAATAGTGCGCCATATGCAACAGTTACAGAAACCGCGAGGTGCCAAAAGAAACGAAACTGAAAATGACTTTTGGTGGTGTGGGTTGGTTTAGCCTTAGCCATTGGCCTTGTCTGAAATGCATGCCAAAACTTTAAAACCCTAGCAATCGATGGTGTTTTCCAGGACAATGTCTAAAGCAACTCTGTGTTTTGTTCTTGATTTGTTTAGTAACTTGTAATTTGTAATTTGTGCTGGAAAAAGCAAATCTAAGATACATTAATGAAGATATCAGAGAAATAAGAAAAGTGATTATTATGAGATTAATCCTTTCACACTTTTGGACCGAAAAAATAATAGTAGTGTGTACTTAACAATAATAACCCACCACCCAAAATGACAAAAAAAGTTTGTCATTGTCAATTTTATTAATCAGTCAAATCATCAAGAGGTCAATGATAAAACTCATCTTAATTAAGTTTGCTAATCTTAATTGTATATGGTTTGATCAAAGATCAAACATGATTACTGTTCTGATTAACTTCATTGTTAGCTTAATAAAGTTGACTAGTTTATATTGAGATATGGACCCATTGTGTTTAGTGGTAAATCAACAAAAGGGAAGAATAAAATAGATTCACCAACCTAAGCTAAAAAGTTGGCATTGTCCTTAAAACAAATCAACCTTATTCCATCTATATGATCTAATGCAAACACAAACAAAAGTTTACCAAACTAACAAACAAAATTCATATTATAGACCCTTGCTAACGTGCACCGGGCTTTAAGCGTAGAATAGCAAGAATTTACTAAAATGAACCAAGAACAAAAATGGAATAATAATATACGCACCTGGAGCAATGTAGCCATATGAACCGGCGATGACCGACATGGACTCGTCACTCTGGATCAACTTAGCCACTCCGAAATCCGCCACTCTGGCTTCCATCTCACCGTCCAATAGAATATTACTTGGCTTGAGATCACGGTGGACGATCACCGGATCACAGTCATGGTGAAGATAACAAATCCCTTGAGCCACCCCGAGGGCAATTTTGTACCTAGTGACCCAATCAGCCACCAAATTCTCCCCTTTATTCTTGCCATGCAATAAGTCATCCAAGTTTCCGTTTGGCATGTACTCGTAAAGCAGCATCGTGCACTCCCTGTTGCTGCAGCACCCTAACAATCTCACTATATTACGGTGCCTGACGTTCCCCAACACGTCAACCTCCGCCAGCACCCCTCTCCGCCGTCTGATGTTTTCTTTGTGCTTGCCCCATAGCTTCTTCACCGCTATGATCTCGCCACCTGGCATCTCGGCTTTGTACACTGTCCCCGTGGACCCCATCCCTAGGATCTTGTCAGTCATCGAGAGACACTCGAGCACGTCATCGGCCGTGAAATTTAATCGCTGGAAGGCGGTTAATTTCCACGGTCCGATCTCACGGTCGTCACTGAATCTACGGCTGTAATTCGCGTGGAAACAGCGGGTCCCAGCCACGAGAACAAACAAACCGATACCAAAAGCGGCTGCCATAATCCAAACGATAGCTCCAGCGGTTTTCTTTGGTTGCTGTTGCTTGTTGTGAACCTCCACGTCTCCTGTTGCCATGGCCTCCGCCGGACATGGTTTCGCTAAAAGTCTGCCGCAAAGTCCGTCGTTGCCGGAAAATGAGGAAGGGTGTAAATTGGGGAATATTGGACCCGACGATGGGATTGGCCCGGTTAGCAAATTGTAAGAAACGTTGAAATTTTCTAAAGTGCTGCAGTTTTGGAAGTTTGAAGGGATGGTTCCGGTGAGAAAATTACGGGAAAGATCGACGGCGGTGATTGAAGGAAGCGTCGAAATTTCCCATGGGATAATTCCAGTAAGCAAATTCTGGCTTAAATTCAAAGACAAGAGCTTTTCACAATGATCAATGTCCCAAGGGATACTTCCGTTTAGAAAATTACCTTGGAGCTCGATTTTGTACAGGTTTTCACAGCCGATGAAATCTGGGATTTTGCCAATGAGATTGGAAAAACTGGCTGAGAAAATTTGCAAGCTCGGTGAACTCCAAATGTTGCTTGGCAATGGGGAATTGAAAGAATTCTCGGAGATGTTAAGGAACTGTAATTTTACTGCAAAGCTTAGATCCTCAGGAATCGAACCTGTGAAGTTGTTCTTACTCAAGTCGACAAATGTTAAGTTGGTTAACCGTCCGAAACCGTAGGGGATTGAACCGTTGAGAAGATTGTTCTGGATTCGGAATCTTGAAAGTGATGTGCAGTTAACAAGGCTTGCCGGAAGCTCATGCATGAACATGTTGTTGAAAAGGATGAGTTTGAAAAGCTTGTTTCCGAAACAAAGATTTGGTGGGATTGGACCGGTGAGAGAGTTTGATGAGACATCAAGAGACAGTAACTTGCCATTGGAACCTAGTTTCTGTGGAAGAATGCCGCTAAAGTTGTTGTTCCAGAGAAGTAAAGTGTTGAGATTTGGTAACTCACTGATTCCTTCTGGGATTGAACCAGAAAAATTGTTGCCAATTAAGCTCAACCAGGTTAACTCTGTTAAAGAAGCTAAACCTTCTGGAATTGGGCCACTGAGTTGATTATCTGATAAATCAAGAACCTGGAGAGCTTTCAAGTTTGTGTAACTTACCGGAATTTCCCCTGTAAAACTGTTCTTGAAGAAGTATAAAGCTTCTAACTTGGTTAAATTGCCAAGTTGTTCCGGTAATGGACCTGAAATGGTACAATTTGAGATGTCCAAGTATTTGAGATTGGATAACAGTGCAAATTCCACCGGAATTCTGCCGGAAAAAGCATTGTAGCCAACCTCTATCCGTTCAAGCTGGCTCAAAAATCCCAATTGAGGTGGTAAAGTTCCTTCCAGGGCATTTCCAGCCAAGTCAAGGAACTTTAATCTGGTAAAGCTTCCATAAACGACTGGAATTTCACCTTCAAAGTAGCTGCCGCCAAGATTGAGCTCTTCCAAGAACCGTAAGTGTACAAACTCTTCCGGTAATGGGCCTTTGAAACTGTTGCTGTATGCATTGAATATTCTCAAAAACTTAAGCTTGGAAACCCCAGGTGGAAATGTTGAATTGAAGGAGTTGTGGCTAATATCAAGTGTCCTGAGTTGAGTTAGTTCGAAAATAGCTGGTTGAAGAGGCCCATCAAAGTAATTTGCACTCAAATTAAAGTTGACTAAGCTTGTCAAATATCTTATTTCCGCCGGAACACTACCGGAAAGATTCCGACGAGAGAGATCAAGAGATGTCACTTGAGCTGTTCTTGGATTGCACTTGACACCCGACCATGCACACCAAACTGGTTCTTCTTTAAACGTGGGATTGGGGTCCCAATCTTTGAAAGTGGAGAGAGGGTCTTTGAGGGAAGATTTAATGGCGAGAAGTGAGATTAGAGGGAGAGGAGGAGCAGAAGAAGCAGAGAAGACCAAGACAGAGGATTGTAGCTGCAGAAAGAAGAAGAAGAAGAATGTGGTGAGAAATGGAAGAAAAGGAGGTTTCATGGTGTTATGGGGAAGTGGGGAATTTGGTTGAGAGAAGCTTGGTCTTTACAGAAGGTAAATTTAAGGGAAGGAAGGTTTTGATTAAGAAGAGAGATGCTTTTTGAGAGTGCTGGGTGCAGAGGGTGTTTCATCATTATTATGATTACTAATTGTTTTTGCTCTGTTTTTCTTTCCTTTTATTTTCTCTCTTTTTCTTGGTGGGTAATTAATGAGAAGGAAAATAAATATACGCTTCTCCTTATAAAAGAGAAGAAAGAAAAAAAAATACTAATACTTGCTCGTATGGCCTTCTTCTCTCTTTCTCTTGCTTTATTTCTCTCAGTATTTTTGCTTTGTCTGCTATCCATTCTATCATATACTTTAAATTTTTCTTGGATTTCTTTTTCCTTTTCTTTTTCTACCACTTTTCATCATTCCTTGTTTCCTTTATCTTTGGCCTTAACAATTTCATAATTTTCTTCTGTAACAGTAGTAGCATTGTCTCACACAGGATCCAAGAAAGTCCTTCAATTTTCCCACCATATTCCCAGTTTGTTATTTTAAAAACCCCATTTTTAATTCCCATTCTTTTTATTAAAAAAGAAAATTTCAGACTAGAAAATTTTAACTGTTTAGTGTTCTGTCTGTGTCATGCTGGGAATTGGACCACATTCTTTCATGGGCATTTGCCATGCGTTTGGATATATTATATCTAATGAACACATACCATCTGGTATCTGCAAATGATTGAAATGAATACTATAATAGAAGGAATTTTTGGGACCAAAATCTGGAAACCTGCCGATTGATTGGGGATCACTGATCAATCAGTATTTAATTTGTAGTAGAGACGAGTTGTCTATCTTCCCCTGCCATCAACAATCTCGAAATGTGGAAACCATAAGTTGTTACTCTTTTCTAGTACTAGTATGTGGTATAAAACATTAAAATACTATAAAAGCTTCATTCATGTGCAAATGGATGGATCCATGGATTCACCATATATTGTATATAGCCATTTGCAATGATAATTTCAAATAATGAAAAACAGAAACTGGAGTATCTATCTATATCCCTAAATTTACATGTGGGATAGCTTTGCAAAAAGTGACTTATGGGTCAATTGGAGTTTGACAAATGGTAAAGACTTGAATTTGTTACGAAAAACATCTTTTTTATAAATTTGTGTTGGCAGTCGATTTGTAAATCCAAAAATCACAAATGAAAGTCCAATGAATTCGTAAATCCCCAATGAAACAAATGGCTTATTTTGGTATTAAAAATAATATAACTCATAAACTTATTCAGAAAAAAGAAAAAAGGTGGTATATATGTATTTACCAATTATAATGTTGGCATTTGGAAACGTATCTATCTTCATCTTTACTAACAAATACAATGATGATTGCTTAGAAATTTGGGTTGTGTTCCATAATCATATACAATAACAACTACTTAGTATGGTTAATTATGTCATCTTACCTTCCAAGTTAAAAACAATTTGAAGTAAACATGACCCATTAAAAAAATGATGACTGATCAAAGTCCAACAACCAAAATCCATGGAAGAAGGAACACAATCAGTGGATTGCCATGATTCAAAGCTAATTAGTAATTACCTCCCCTGTTTCCCCTGTTTCTGTCACTCTATGAAGGAATGATGCTTTTTTCCATACAAAGAAAATTATGTATTTGGCGCGGACTGTTTGAAATCCCAATGCTAGCTAGCTTTGCTTGCCATAAGTCCAAAAAATGGCCTCTCTGTTTTAATTTACTGAAGGTTGCTGTGGGACAGAGCACTGAGTAGTGGGCACTGGGCAAAGAGGGGGAGGGCTATTCAAAAATGTTTTAATGTGTACAAATATACGAATATACAACTGAATACTCTGCTTTTCTTGAATTATTCTTCTGCTGAGTTTGACTTTGGGTAAGGGTAAAGCTTTTTTCCATGATGGCCATTTACTTTGTATCATTAATGTTGCTAAAGCATTTCTTAAGATTAGGATAAAAGCTTGGAACACAATCATGAATTATCAACCCCCCATCTCCTATATTTTATTATTCAGTTTTAATCTGGAATTTTGCAAAACTCCATCTAACATCTTTTTCTTCAATATCGATGCAAAAAAAATATTTAATTTTACTAGGAGTAGTATATTGTTGAAAAGGGAATAAGTCCATCACATATCTAGGCTTAGTATAGTTTTAATCATATGTAAGTATTCCACTACTTAATTATACATGATTAAGGTGAGGATTGTGGGGATAAAAATATTATTATGTTGATTAGAATTATTACAGCTATGATTTGGGATCTAACAATATTGCTCATTTTGTTTACTACTTTTGTTTCTTTTTTTTTTTTGTTAATGAGCCAAAGAAGTAAGTTTTCAAATTTGAGAATGATTAAGCTAAAATAAAGTTATAGTTTTAAATTATACAATCAAGTGTTTAAGTTTAAAATATTAATGAGTATCATGTATTTTTTGAATCAAATCAAAAGTATTCTTACATTCACCACCATGAATATTCATCCTACTTTATTTGAATTAGCTAAGCCAACTATATATATATATATATATATATATATGTGAATATCCCAAAATTCAACCAACAAGGGGTTGGATCAAGTGGTAAACGACTTATTCCGGCTTAAGCAGGTGTCTGCCCCTGTTGGAAGACTCACCCACCATAACCAGGTGTTTATTTTCTCTATTCTAAGTTTTAAAAAAGTTTTGATTTTAAATAAAATTATTCTATAAATTAAGAAGAAAAAATAATATATATTTGTAGAAGTACAATTTTGTCTCTTGCATGAACCTTACCCTATGAAAGTTTATATTTGTAATTAAAGAGTGAAAACTACTACTCTTAGAAGATTTTAAATTTCTTACATTGATAAAAGTTAAAACATAATACACTACTACTAAGCAAGTAGAAACAAGAGAAAAAGGTTTAAGGAAACATCAGATAGATTTTGCAATACAGCAAAAACGAGAACGACAGTTCCACAGTTCGAGAACTACAAGCAAAAGCAAAAGCTTTCGTCACCCAACAACAAAAAACCACCAATATCTTTCTTTTTTTTTCTTTTTTTTTTTTCCAACAGAAAATGTTCATTATATATAATTTATAATAACAAAAGAATGAAAGTGTATAATAATAATATTGTAGTCTTTGTTTGTTTGGAGTGCGAGGAAGAAATAATGTACGTAGGAGTGAGTGGTCGCCTTCTGTTAAAGAAAGGACGTTGTGGGAAATATTTATGATTTTTCTTCTTTGCGGTTTGCGCATGCCATGCATCCCCATTGCTTCGACTTTTATTCCCCACGCTTCTTATCACTTTTTGTTTCTTCAATTTTAGTAATTTGCAACCTTTGTCATTAATTAGTTGGGTTTCTTCTTCTTCTTTTGAATATTAAGCCTTTCTATTTTTTTTTATTTCAAGAATTTGAAGGAAAGGAGATTCATATGTACCCTATCATTGTTGGTAGAAAATCATGCACTAATCACAAAATTTACTCAAAAGTTAGAACAAAAGAAAATAAGAAATTGATAACATAGTTTGAAGTATATATATACAAATTATAATGTTATGTCGTTGATATTAACTATATGTTCATTAAATAAGATCTCGATTTAATTCTTGTGAATAGAGAAAGAATACGTTGTAATCAATTTAATTAATTACTCTCATTTGAGGTTTGATGTGCCTTAACCTGGGATTATGTGGAACTCAATTATATGACTGCAAAATGCTGAATTTGTACAAATTAAAATGCTGTAGGATTTTTCATATTGTAAGTTAGTAAACCATTTGTATGCATGTTGAGATTAAAGAGACTTGGTACGCTTTCCTCGTTTCCTAAAGCTGTTTGGTAAATTCTCTTATTATACCATTCCTCTGTAAAGACATAATTGATGATGATGTTTGAACAGAAAAAAAAAAAAAAAAACCCCATAGTCAAATAATAAGTCAAAAGTAACAAAATACCCATTTGAAGACTGTGCAAGAATACAAACAGACAATAACATTTTAACATTTGAAAGAAAAAAACATTAGGGAATTACAAAGATACATACAACAAGATCAAGAGAGGGAACAAAAAAAAAAGAGAGGCTACATTAGGTGATGATTGTTGATGGGCACCATAGAGCCCAAAGGGGTCCCTTCCTTCTCAGTTTTTAGCTTCTTTAAAATTCTTTTGGTAATATAGTAATTTTGTTTTTTAAACAAAAGGGCAAATCAGTTTGAGTCTTTGAGGCCGAAGACTGAGACTGAAACTGATAGAGCGGGTTGGGGGTGGCTCGGCCGAGGCGGGCTTGGGCAGGGGCCAGGGCCAGGGCCAGGGAATGTGTGGAAGTGGGGTCCGAAAACTCTTTTTTCCTTCCAGTTTGTCCCCTTCATACCCTTCACAATTGCAAAAGGAGGGTCACGTGCATGTCATGTGCAGGAGGATTGAGAATTTGGAAGCGTTTAGGCTTTAGGCCAGGGATTTTGGCGTGACGGGCATGGCAATTGGCAATTTGGCATGGCATGGGCCTACCAATCCTATTTGTGGCATTATATGAGCATGAATCATGAATGATGATGATGATGATCAAGCTAAGGATTTTGGTTGGCATGCTTTGCCTTTGCCTTTGATTTTGGCCACGCCAACGCGTGACTTTTGCTCTCCTCTCAATTTCCGCCCTAACGGTTGCTCAATCCCTCCCTATAACTATTTCTCTGCTCTTCTCAGGCATTAATTCAAATAGTATATACTCTCTCCTATGCCTTTTTTAGACGGTTTTTTCTCCCTTTTCTTTAACTAATTCTAAAGACAAAATCATACGCATGAAGAATTCAGAATGTTATAGTGGAATCCCCACCTTTCCCAACCTAGCACTCTCTGCTGTTTTAACATGCACATTCAATTCTATTGGCTATTTACTATGTCTATATGCATCTATCTGAAATCTGATCAATTCGTACCAATGAAATATTGTTCAAAACTTGAATGCATTATTATTCCTTATATGTTATGGCAAAACAGAAAATTTGAACTATATATATATATATATGTTGGTATAAATTAATTAATGAGGTAAGAATTAATCATGCAGCTAGCATCTTCTATTTGTGGTCAGCTGCTACACTACTGCATGCCGATATGAAAAGGCTTGCATGCGCTATAAGAAGTAGAATTATTTTAACAGGCTAGGGTATTTTTAAGAAGGAAAAGCCAATGTTTTTCTGCTAATGGGTGGTGGCCAATGGGCAATGGGCAATGGGGCAATGGGGCAATGGCCATGGTATGGTATGGTATATATGCTCTCCCATACCTATATATATAAATATTTAAATATAATTTCAGGAATTTACTTTACCCCCCGTTGGCTGGCCCTTCCCTGCAAGTTGTAGAGAGGTATACTATAGCCCAAGTTCCGAGAAACCCTTTTGAAGGCATTTGCTATATACTATTCTTTTCATCTTTCCATATCAATTATAAATTTCTTATATATTTCCTTATTCTATTCTTTAAATTTTCTAAATTCAGGATAATTTGTCCTTTAGTCAATAATCAATTATGTCTTGAACCTGTGATGTTTATGAGGCTAATTGTCTTGAATTTGAAAATTGAAGAGGTAAGTTGTTGATGTGATAGTTTAAGGGGCAAAAAGCCTAATAAGCCATTATTGTAAATATGGTGCTTTCTAATTCGGCAGTTGAAATAGTGGATAACAATAACTACGGTAAGGAATTAAGCAGAGCCATCTGATTTTCTTATATATAATTGGCCTAACTATATCTATAGCTCCAAACTTGGTTCATTAATTTGTTTGATCAATTTTGGACAATTTCAGTCTTCCCCATATCTCCCACTTTATGCAGTGCCATCCATCAACATGTTGGCTGGTTGGCACTTGGCACATCATAAGAAACTTAATACAATGCCCTCCATGGGGAGCAAAATGAGAATGCGCAAGCTAATGGCTTTCGCCATTTATATGTCTGCCCAAATATTTGCCAGATTGTTTCTCCTTTAATGTGGATGCATTGACAGAAATTAGGTGCCAATTAATGTCCCATTTTCATCTAAAGCTTTGAAAACGAAAGGCGTCTCTCCCACAAGTTATTTCATTTACTTTAAAATTGTGTGATTCCATGAACCGCTAGCTAATGGGGGGGTCACATTAATCTCGAATATATATTATGCACTTATTGATCATGAACTTGTTTTATCATCCTCATAATTTGTTTTTACTTTACATCGAAACTGATATTTGAAATAGTTGAATTTTAATGCAATTATTCTAAAGCTTTTGATCAGCCTTATCCTTCTCTTTTTTTCTTTCGTCTTCGTCCCTTTCAACATTCGCTGGCATTACAGCAAAGTCATATTGTGCTGATTCCTTAACAGAACATATGTTTTTGGATAAAGAAAAGAAGGCATTAAGTGCATGCAGAGAGCCAATTAAGGAGAGGAAATGTACAATACATTGTCGAATATCTCAATTGCATAGGTTGCTTATTAGATAAGAAGGTAGCAATGTCAAATCTTTGCAAAGTTTGATATTAATGGAATTAGGTTTTTCGTTCATATCAAGATATGTTAAAAGGTTTTGCTACTATACTTTAAACACAAAAGGATTTGATTTTGATACATGCATCTTGTTTTTCGTTCCACCAAATAATACACTGCTTTTGTCTAATGTCATGAACTTAATGTGATCTATTTTGACTCCTAAAAAGTGTTAATTAATTTGGGTCTTTAATTTATTTACTTTTGATCGCCCCCATTGTAACAAAAATTTAATCTTTGTTTCATTAATTAAAACTAAGTTGGAGATATCGTAACCTGATAGAGATAGTATATTTTTTTTGGGTAAAGATAGAGATAGTATATATATAGTAAGAGTGAATATCGTTTTCACATAACTGTGAGTTTAAAAGCAATTAGAGTGACCCACAAAGTGATGAGTGAAAGTTTTTTGCTTTTGTTTTTGTTGTTTTTTTTTTCCAATCAAAACACCAAAGATATATACTATAGAATACATTAATATGCTAATTACAAATTAATTAATCCATCAATTTTTTCCAATTATATAGAAATTAAGGGGGGGGGGGGGGGGGGGGCTAATAACTAAAGTAGACATTAAAAGAGACACGAATTTGATTTCATGCAAGCTAATTGCTAGAAGTGCTTATTATTTTTATTTTTGTTATTTAATTTGGTAGATTAATAGGAATAGTAATTGCTAGAGCATGTGTTATAGTAACTTATAAGATCATCATACGACGTAGCAAAAAAAATAAGATCATCATACGAGAAAAGCAACGGTTGGCTTTGTGAAAACGTATATGAAATAATTATGCAGCTCCTTCAAACATCTCATGATGAAAATTTTAAAAGTTCAGTGCATATTTTTAGGGGGACGAAATTAGAAGTACATTAAGCCTTAAAATTTCTAAGGATTTAAGTAGAATTCAAAGAAATTTTGGTAACATGTATGCATTTTTTGTTAGATTATGCACATAATTTGGTATCAATGACAAGAAATTTTGGTAACGTGGACTTTTTTTTTTATTAGATCATTTAGAAATTTAGTAACCTTCGATATTGACGAAAGGTTACTAGAATTTTGAATGATACAAATGTTACTAAATTTACCTATGTCTGAAGAAATTTTGGTAACATATATATACATATATACCTTTATTTTCTTAAATTGTGTTAGAAATTTGGTAATATTGATGAAAGATTACTAAGGACATAAGATTACTAAATCTCTATAGAGTCCGAAAAAGTTTTGTTAGAAGAAAAATAGACAACATTATACTTACAAATTAAACATGTAAAATGTAGTACTATAGGCTATATACAAATACAAAGCTATATGTCAAGCAGCAAAATATATAATACTCTGATAAATATATATATATATATATAATACTAATGATTTATACACTAATGAAGACCTTAAGGCAAATGACAAAGAATTAAGCAGAGAGATCCAAAAATGGTGTAATGAAAGGGAAAAAAAAAGGTGGGTAAGAGGGTTCCACAAGAGAATGATGAAAGAATTGAACATACTCGAGAATAAGATTGGGTGCAAAAAAGAGAAGAAGGACCCACTTCTCAAATTTTTCTGCCAAAATAACAGTGGCTTTGGCAATCTTTGGCCTTTGCATTTGACTTCACAGTCTCTCCAAGTCTTTTGATAGGTCCTTTTATTATATTTTTCAACCAACATTATAGCAATAATATATATATTTCTCATATCCCTAAGTGGAGAACAAAATTATGAGGCTTTGAAGCTGAGTGAACTTGGCATGTGACCCTATTTCTCTCTAAGTCAATCACTTTTGCTTAGACTTAATTAATCTCTTCCTCAAGCTGATCAATGTTTAATTGCCTCTCTCACATTCTCTCTTAAGAGAGATTGCGCCACAACTACTTCTTGTCAATGCTATTTTTGTGAAGTAAACTAACCTTTCAATTAATCTGTGATTAACTGTGGAACAATTTTTAATTATTATGTTTTATTAAAATACCATTTGTGGTTGATGTGATGAACTTTAATTATTCGTGCACAGTTTGAGAAAAAGATATTGAAATGTGATGGTCTTTCAAACACTCGTGAGCAAAATCCAATTTTAGGATGTAAAATAATATAATTATAACTAATAAGGGCGATGAAATTGGGAGTATCAGGTATCTTTTTTATTAGGATTAATGTCCAAATTGGGTCTAAATCTTTCCAAACTTGCTCAATTTGAGTCTAAATCTTTAAAAAGGACTAAATTGCGCTTAAACGTTAGCAAATTGCATCAAATTATGTCTATTTTGGACGGAATTGTGGCACACGTCGTTACTACAATTCCAAATTTCCGTCCAAATTAAGTCCAATTTGGTCATGTTGAAAGGTTTAGACTCAAATTGAATAAGTTTGAAAAGGTTTAGGCACAATTTGGACATTAGGCCTTTTTTATTATCTTAGAGTACTTTATACGGATTTCCAAAAACGTAGATCGACCAAATTCAACTTCTTTAAATTTGAGTCTTGGTGCAATTGACATGAGTTAAGATGTTCCATCTTATATATATATATATATATATATATATGGGTTTCAATTTTCAAGTCCATTCATGATCATATATATAAAGAATTAATTCATTATGCTGATCATTAGTCAAATGGGTCACTGGACCCTCAAAACTCTTTTAGAAGGCCAAATTTTCTTCTTGGTGATGAATATATTCCTTAATCTTGCTGCTAGTTGTTAGAGGGTTGATGCATTAGCATATCTTTTGACATTTTTGTGAATGTGTAAGTGAAAAAAATGGATAAAAGCCTGGAAAATTGCTTCAATGATAGAATTTAGTATAGTCAAGTCATTGTGTCTAATTTGTTAGATTACTGACCCAAAAGAAAAAAAAAACAAAGTTTTACACTAGCAAATGGGGCCATAATTTTGTTGTTTATCATAAAAACTCACAAAATTAACCAAGCTTTAAGGGTAAATCAAAAAGTTAATTAAAGAAGATAATTGAGGGGGAGATCAAGAGAGACCCATGTGATCCCAAAACTAATTCAATAATCATTCATTTGAAAGCTTTTTAATAGTGGGTAATATTGTGGATATCTTTGGTGACCAAAGAGATTTTAACAAAGATATATACAATACTACAAGATTTAGCAAAGAGGATTTTAAAAGGGAAAGGGTCCCATATATTATCATTACATATCATGTTCTTCTCTAAATTTTTCTTTTTCTTTTTTTTCTTTCTTTTTTAAAAATTTAATTTAATTTAAAATGTCTAAAGATGCTTTAAAATGAAGATATGTGTGAGACTGAGAGAGGGCACCGCCACTTATTTTGAGAGTATGTGATTGACGAGGTAAGAATAGACAACCTAATGATTTAGACCTTCCAAAGGAATAAGAAAAAAGGTAGAATAATATAAGGTTAACGGAAAAGGTTTATATTGAAGTTTTTGGAACTTTGCCTTCTAATTGCATTTTAAAAATAGAGATTAAGTTCTCTCTTTCTAATGATGATATATATATAGTACTAATTAAGTGTATAACAAGTCATATTTTGTAACAATGGTTTTAGTGCATGAGTATATATTTAGTTCTTTTTCCCTTTACCTTTAAGTAATGTACCTCTTATATAAAAAAAATTAAAAAATATTAGCAACACGATCTTCCAATATTGTTTGTAATCTAACGTAATCCAATCATGTATTCATCGAACTTTAATGTAAGATATCAAGGAGATTATTAAAAAGAATAATATATACTTATATATATATATAGTAACGAAGTTGGTTGTAGCAAATTTTATAATTTATATATATACAAAAGAAAAGGTACATATTTTATGCCGGAATTAGGATATCAACCATATATATGAAATGTAATGTGGGTTTTTGTATTCTTACAAGTCTCGCCAAAATGAAAATGTATGAGATTCATGTATAAATGGAGAATAGAGCCATATATATGATCCACCTGATCAATTTGAGCTCCTTAGATATATAATATATATAGTATATAATGGAGTAAAAGTGTAATTTACTTAATTTTGGCCCCTTTTTATAATAAAAAATAAAGCAATAGCCAATAAGCATGGTTTTTTTTTGGCACGAAGCAAAAAGCATGGATTAAGAATCAGAAACCTTAATTAGAATTGGTGTAGAACCATTTCCTTTCACAAATCACAAATGACATAAAAAGGGGATTGCTTGTAATTAATTCAGTCCCACACTCATCATGTAGTTAGGTACTTAGATTATTATGGATTCATAAAAGAATTTAATAACGCTCTTTTTCTTACTAATAACATAATAACAAGATTTTTGGAACATACTTCAACGAGGATGGTTACATTTATCATGATGATGCCTATACTTCAACGGTATAGCTGGAACTTGAAGAAGATTCTTAAACTTCGGAGTAAAGCTGTTCACATCATTCAACGAGGTGTTTGGAATCATGATGGTTACATTTATAAAACCTCCCCGATGTATGAGCTATTGAGACATCAATAACCTCGGGTTCCTTGGCACAAATTAGTATGGTTCTCTCACAACTACCCCAGGCATTCTTTAATCACTTGGATGGTTATTCTTGATCGTTTGCCTACAAAAGATAGATTGGCTAGCTGGAATTTACAACTGCCTACTATGCATTGTGTGCTCTGTGGACAATATTCTGAATGCAGGGATCATTTATTCTTTAGCTGTGATTACTCAAAGAAGCTTTGGGGGAAAGTTCTTCAAGCTTGCAAACTAAATAGGGCAGTTGGCAGTTGGCAATGTGAACTTCATTGGGCAATTACTAAGCTCAAGGGTAAATCTCTTCTCTCTTTAATCTTAAAATTGGCTTGGAATGCTTTTTGCTATGTGATATGGAGAGAAAGGAACAACCAATTTTTCAGCAAAAGATGAACACAGTGCAACAATCTTTTATTCTTATTGCTGATTCTATTAGGCTTAGGTTACTTGGCTTTAAACATGTTGCTAAGGATCCTATAAACATTTCTTTTTGTAATAGCTGGTCTTTGCAGCTAGATTGGTGAGCTTGTAAGTTTGTTTTCTTGTAACAGTTCCTATGTTTCAGTTTTGTAGCAGTTCTTATTCCTGCTACCAGATGAATAATACATATTTAAAAAAAAAAAATTTTTGGAACATATATATGTTATTGAATTCTGAAAGTTGCTGTAGCCCCTAATTTACAGCTTCTTTGGAGCTTTGGGGTACCAATTACCAAAACTTAGTTAGAATGTTTGTTCCTTTGAAAAATCCATTTGACTAAACTCCACATAAAATAATTCTCAAAGGGCTCACTTTCCCTCCCTTTTCTCAATATATAATCAAACATATTAATTAATCACATAAAGGTTTTACACCAAACTAGAAACTAAACTAGAAAGCTCATCAAATATTAATGTTTCTTTTATCCCAATGGATGCAAAGCTTTGCTCATTGCATATATTATTTTATTTTATTACCAACTAGGAAATTAGCTAGAGGATTATAAATCATACATAGAAGTGTAATATATCATTGAGAGGGACTTTTTTTTCACCTACCCTCACAATTTAAGCACCTATCTAGGCAAAGAGCATCTGAAAGTTGTCTCACTAAAATGCTACATATTGGTTTGAAATGTTGTTGCTTTACTTAATTATTTATTTTGATTCCTTCCAACCAAGATATTTATACTACCCACTCTTAAATCTTATCTTATATAGCTAATGTCATAATAAAATAAATTAATATATATTGTGGTAAGGAAGTGAACGAGATCAAGATATAAACATCAGTTTCCTTAATTTATAGTAACAAAGAAAAATCTATACTTTCCTCGAAAATTTGACAAAAATCGAGTTTCGTGTCGAGTTTTGCACTCACTCACAAGTTCTTAGGTCTATATCATCTTTCTTTCCCCAAATAAAAGATATATATACTATTTTTTTTTTTTGAAAAGAAAGAAAAAAACTTAGGCATAATTTTCTACTTGTGGCAGTGGAGAAGCACTCATGCATTACTGCATGCTGAAGCAAAAAGGACTTTTATTAGCATGAAATCCCACTAGGAATCCAACCTCCTAAGCAAAAAACTTCAAACTTTCATCATTTTGTTTTGGAAGATAGAATGGGATCGATTTCTTTTTATTCTTGTTTAGTTTGTTGGATACTTGTCTATACTCTAAAATCCTATAAAGTCTACGTCTTAATCATCAATTTTTATTTGCTTCCACTTTTTCCTATACTTTTCTCCCTTGTTTGTTTGTTTGTTTGGCTCCAAGCTTTCAAAGCTTATAATTACAATTTACAATGTGCTTTCCTATTTTTGGTCTCTAAAGAGTTAGAATTGGAGGACAACCCATTGCACCCATGGGTGTCCTAATGAATCATCATCTTCTTCTTTTATGGCCCTATATGCATTTCTTTTCAATTTTTGCCTAAATTTCCTTTGAGTTTGAATTTAGATAACACAAGAGATTCATATATAGAAAATTTATGTAAAAAATGACGAAGGCATGGTAGAAATACTTGAATCAAGACCGTGGTACAATGAAGGTGAAGTATTGGCAAGTCCATAATAAATTGGTTATTTATGAAATAGTCTTAAGATCTTTTTACTCTATTCTATTTAGCCCTCTTATTATTTCTTTCTTATATGATTCATTCCTTCTAATTTATTTTTATTCTCATTCATTAATACCCCATTAAGTATTCTGTTAGTCTACTAAATCGCAGCAAAATGCATATGATATTTACTAGTAAATATAATCATTCCAAAGCTGCTTTTGGTTTGTTTTTAACAATGGGTCCATATTGGCTCATGCCATGATACATGGTTATTATGGTTGTTTAAACGTTTATCACCTTTTACTGTTAGTAATCATATTGTATTAGTTGCATTTGTTCTAAAATGTCATTTGATGCAAAGAAGGAAGTGAAAATGGTTATAAACATGCAATCTTTACCAATTAACAAGATATAAGTTGGGTTCCGGCAATGCTTTTTTACCCAATTTTGGTATTATTCAATAACACAATGTAAAGGCAAAAGCAGAATTTAAAGACGTTTTCAAGCAGTAGAAAGCAAAATTTTGGAACTTGAAGCTTTGGCCTAGTGGCCAAGACCTCAAAAATTCATCCGGAGGACAGGGTTCGAATCCTTGCCCCCCTCCCCTTTACCAATGTACCAAAAGAAAGCAAAATTTTGAACACATTATATTATATTGTCCCATTCATAGTTGTGAACTGGTCTGGTCCATTAGAAATTGAATCAGTTTAAAAGTAGATTGTCGGCCCAGACTACTTAGGATGAGATGAATCGAATTTTTGCTAGCTACATGCATCGATGAATTCCCTGGAAAAAAGTAGTTAAATGCAGAGAAAAAGAGTGAACATCCTTTGAATCTGCAGAAATTTCTAGTCTATCATTTTTGTGTCTGAAGATGAAAGTTTTACAGTCTTAACACTTCAGGCTTCCTGCTTTTTTTTAACAGTTTTCATGGCTAATCGAAATTGTCACTTGACTTTGGGACAGCCAGTGACATCAACAGGAAGTGTCAGGAAAATAATGGCTTAAAAGTTTCAATGGACAAGAACAACAGTGTGGAATAAAGCCATGTCTGAAATATCCTGGCCCCCAAAAAAAAAAGACTGAATGTTATAGTCTATCATCAGCTTTCTTAAAACGACACAGCTATGTCTGAGAGGACATTCGGAAAATTACAAAATTCTTGAAGATCTCATCTTAATTAGTAAGTATATATGCTACAATTTCTCTTTTTGACAAGTCTATTCTATAATGTTACAGAGAATTTTCTTTGTATTCTTCAACTGAATGGATTCAGAAAATCGCTTCTAAGAATCAATCACAACTAAGTAAAGTGATAAATTAGCAGACTATGTGAAGTAAGTGTAAGGGAGATAATCCCACCTTCAATTTCCCAAGTTATAGCAGTTTTCTTGATTTCAGTCGACGTGCTCGCGGAAACGAATAATTTTGTTGATAAAAGACCGCTCACGGCGATAACTATTCAAAAGGCAGAAGTCATTTCTTTTAATATGTTTTCCAAATCAGAACATTTAAATGACATGCATGCATGCAAGGCATAAACCATTACTAGGTTGATAGAAGAAAGTAATTTAAGAAGTTTAGAAAACTAGAAGTAGAGGAAGATACTTACATGACAAAGGCCGATATGCAGAAGAAGGTGAACCCAATAGAAAAATGAATAAAGAAGGATGGCCAAAAGTTCTCACGGTCCAAAAATACTTTTTCAGAAATAAGAGTAGCTACACCAGACAACAACAGAGTTGTCCAACCTGAAGGCAAACAGCTGTAGAAAGAAAATGCAGAAGACTCCTGCAAGGAAGAAAGAAAAGAGATACTGTATAAAGTGAAAACTTCAAAGTAGTACCAAATCATGATACGTAATACACAATCAAAACCATACCTGGAAAAAGTTTTTGATGAAAACTGCAGAGTAGATAATCCTCAAAATCATATCTGTTTGGTTATCAAAAGTCAAGTAAACAGTAGGCAATGCATATAATCTAAAACAATCCTTTTTTGCTATAAATGGACATATTTGGGATTAGAGGAGGCTTGTGAGAATATCTCTTAAAAGGCAAGCCAGCAACACATCTTAAAGACTCAATAGCCCTGTTTTTTCTTGACAGTGAGGTTATTGAACTCTACTTTCAAATGATACTCTCACCTGGATGATGTGTGACCACATAGATATGGAGCTTCCTGTATCTAAAAATGCCACCATACAAACAATTTTGGTAGCAATTTAAAGCTCTTACACAGATAGCATGATGGATGGAAGAGCTCAAGGCATGCTGAACTGCATGTCGGAGGAAATGTGAATAATGATTTGCAACTTCAACATAAATTAAACACATTCATATCTTACTTGCATATGCTGAATGATAACTCTTCTGTCTTGAGCTCAATAGCAGTAGTTTCAATAATTTGAATGTTACTATGGTACTTGTTGATTCAACTCACTAAAGCAGAAGTTCATCGCTGGGAAAAAACAGCCTTCAGATGAAAAGGATACTCAAACAATTTGCAAGAATCAAGCCAACAGCACCTGCGGATCGTATCAATATGACATTCAATGCTACATAGATCAATGAAAATACAAGCAACGAATCATTTGAGCGTTTGAGTTGATTCTCTGTTGCAACTGCATGAAGAAATGCTTCAGAAGTACCTGAGGGAAATCAAACACAAAGGTAATTAAGAGATACACGGGTAATGTAACTGCTAAGCATATAATCATCATTCAGTAAAGTAAGATATGCTATATAATATAATGCTGATAAGATGAACACCAATTTCTGCCACTTCAACATGATATCATAGCACCTTTTGTCAATATGCCAGGTTTTGAAAAAACAAGAAAATGAAAAAGAATATGAGAAAATCATCCAAGTTCAATCAACTGAGTATAATGTTTACGCAGGCACAGCTTAGATAACAGGCAAAATAACCTGAATTACTAACCGTTCATAGCCAAAACAATGATATAGAGACAATAATAACGAAGTGCCACTGAAGCTTCTCCATCACTCCATTTCTGACCATACAACAGTCTGATGAGAGAATAGGAGTAACTTGGGCCAAATGCCAAAAATATGAGACCTACAAAAAACAAAATAACGAAAAGAGTAACTTGGGGTAAGAGAATATAAAGAGAGCATTATTATTTTAAAACAAATATTTTGAAGCATATGATGGATTTCAAAGGATAGAAGCAGGTCATGCTTGACATGACATTGTATTAGTAACAGATAAGAAAAATAAAAATCGGCATCAGATAAATTTCTTCATTATGATTACCATTTACTAATATACTATCACCTCTAATAGCAAGAAAGCATTTAGGATCAGCTGGTAGAAATCATAGTTTCCAATTTAATGCTAGGATCTTATTATTGTAACTTCCAAAATGATTATATGTTTATTTAGCACTTCCATAGCCCATTGAGAACTTTTCATTATATTACAATGTTAACCACAATGCAAAGAATAAATCTTCCAGGAAAACAGAACAAATATCGATAATTGTAGAAAAAATCAAATGAAATACAAAGAATGAGTTAAGAACTTACCAATTAGTAAAACAAGCTTCAGGGCCTCAGTAAGGCTTTTACCTAAGATTTTGCTGTTATGTGGAGATTGTCCTGTCAAGAGACGCATATTCATCAACATGAAACAACTTCTGAAGCACTATCCTAATTAAAGAGAATGAGCTTTTGAGTGTATAAAATGTCTTAGGACAACTATAAAATCTAGCATTTAGAAAGTTAAGTCTTCATGGAAGCATGAATTAACATCCTTAAAAGGAAAAGGAAGCAGACTTGTAGTGTTTAAATAAACTTTTTCCTCACAACGGTAAACATGTAAAATATGGCCTTAAAGTGCAATATATGACATCAATGAAAAATTGAAGGGGAAGGTAGATTCATAGGCCAGGGCAGAAACACCAAAACTGCTAATGTCGTGCCGGCTCCCATGAAGAAACTTCAATCAAATAGTAGAACCAGTAGCATTACAGACAATTTAAATTTAAACAGTACTCATTTCATGCACAATATTGACATAAAACACCAAGCCACTGGAAAGAACATAAATTATCAACATCCTAAATCTATCTTATAATGTATTGATTCCCAAAAACAAGCAATCCCATCCACTGTACAAATGACAAGCAAATGGAGTGTTTCTAATATCTTGACAATAGAAAGTGCATCATTCTTTTCTCTTCCTTCTAAGATCCACCCATTCCCTCTCTCTTTTCCCAAAAGGAAAGGGCTCATTTAATTGAAGAACATCCTATAGCAAGTTCACTTCATCCCCTTCACAGTGTTGCAGCATGAGATTATTTGATATAAAACAAAAATAGGAGCAAAATTCTGACAGTTGTTGCAGCATAAGACAAAGCAACTAGTAAAAAACTAAAAATCTTAAACCTAGTATGAAAAGCCAAATCATTTGTTGGTGATGAAATAATAGTTACCTAACA
The DNA here is from genome assembly GCA_001974805.1 of Corchorus capsularis. NCBI lineage: Eukaryota > Viridiplantae > Streptophyta > Magnoliopsida > Malvales > Malvaceae > Corchorus > Corchorus capsularis. The sequence goes on from AWWV01007768.1 coordinate 56,167, forward strand.
AGATAAGTGCATAGAGCAAAAGGCAATAATATATCTAAAACAAAATGAAATTAAGATGTACACCTTCCAAAATGATTTAAGGAAGAAGGAGAGTAATAAAACCTGATGCAGACCTGGCAAATGTAGCATAGGAACTTTCTTCAAAGGGGAGAAACACCAACCTGACTACCAAGCTCCCTAAATTCAACAGAAAGGATAGTTTAGATTAGTTCATTAGAAAAATGTGAAATTAATCACATTTCATCAACTGTAGTAATAAAAGATCAGATGAATTGCATTATACATAAAGTGAACTCACTACTCACCAAGTTTGTCTATGAGCCCATATACAGCTTGGTTATATGGTGTATCGAACCATACAAGGACCATCTTTTCTCCTTCTTGAAGGACCAACTTTCGGAAGGATTGCAGAGTAAATAAGATACACATGTTTGAGAGTTGCTTATCAAAATTCATCATTTGCCCTAGTCTGCAAAAGTTGCGCTTTAATAGATTAAAAAAAATCCCTAAAGAACTGAGCAGGTAGCTACTAAATAATTAAGAAAAAAATGAGCTATTTGTCCAAACAAACAAAGATAAATGGAGAAAAGAAAGTGAATGTGTAATTTAGACACAAACTGAATAACACAAATTACCATCTAAGAGAATCTAACGATAAAATATCTTTAAAGAATCACACAAACAGGGTTTTCTGGTTTTGGCCAGTCACAGAAACAGGGTTAAAGCCCATATTGTACAAGATACTCAAAATACTTGGATAAAGCAGTCATGATGACGGCTGTAAGGTAGTATCAGGATGTTACTTCATAAGGAGAACCTAAATCTCTAACTGGTCAATTTAAAAACGAGAAGTGTGTATATATTTACCATTAACTCCTTTTAACCACAAATAAGGGCAAGCAGGACTAACAATTCAAACATATCTGTTAATAAAGAGACAGTGAGTCAAGCATTAGAAGCACCAGTACCTGAAAGGGAAAAGATCATAACTCCTAAATACATGAGAAAAAAGAAAATAACTCCAATAGCCCAAAAACAAGCTGCCTCCATATGCTGCTTGAGACAATGCAAAGACAATTCCTTTTTCCTATAAAAATCAGAAACATGTTGATGAAAATATTATGAAACAGAATATCACAATAAAAACGACTTAAATGTAAAGAAAACTGACAAAGTTCTACCAAGACCATGAATAAGTTGTAAATGTCTATGGCAAGAGAAAGAAGCAAAAAGCATGAAAAAAGTTCTTCAAGATAAAATGCCCAAGGTTCATGCTCAATGCCTTATCAACCACCATAAACCTCAGAAACACTCAACTTCATGCATTACAAGCAGGAGCAACAGCATTAGGCATTAGCTGTCAAGTCTCAACCCATCATTCCTAGAACAGTAATGCTTTGTAAAATTAGAAAATGAGAACACAACAACATATTTCATCAAGTAAATTAACTAAAAAATTATAGATAAACGCATTTCCAACCATTATAGACAGACACAAAGCTCAACTTGCATATAGGAAGATCATCAACACAAATATGTAAGCATATAAAATTGATACTGAGAACATAATCCAATTAAAAGCTTTACCATGTTCGTGCAATTCACCAATAGAATGTACATTGTTATGCAGCGTAAAAACGTAGCTGCAGTTTCAACCTTTAACCGCAGTTTAAGTAGAAACAATGTCTGAGAAAGGATATATAGAGGTTCTGCCAAGAGCTCTAAGATACACGCGCAACCTGCCACAAGAAAAAAACTAATCTAGTGAATCAATTCTTGTCATAGGAATAATTATCAGCAATAGAGAGAAAAAAAAAAAAAAAAAAAAAAAAAAAAACAAAAAAAAAAAAAAAAAAAAAAAAGATAATAAGATGATCACAATTAAGTTGGTCTCAGACTCCAGATAGAAATCCTAGGTTAATTCAAAGCACAAAGTACCTTGGCTTTCGGATGGATTTGGTCAATAATATACAGAATCCGAATAATATGAAAGGAGAAGTTTTTAACTTCTTTTAAGAAAATCCATTCAATGGATCTATGTTTTAAAGTCATTAGAAGTAAAATAGAAGTGGTAACATTACAAATACAATACATGGCATGATTTGATGAGGAGAAGGCTACTTTTACAGTGGCTGATCTAAACATGCCAAATACACAAAGGTGAAGGCCATCGACATAATAAACTAGACAACGAACAGCAATTTCAAAAGTACTAAAAACTGAAAAGGATTGGGAATTTTTTTCATGGCACTTCGCAAGAAACAAGAATAAAGAAAGTTTGAGAACAGTTATGGGCAATACCATTTATCAAAATAGCTTGAGCATATGGATCAGAAAGATGTAGTCCTTGCAACCAGAAGACAAATAAACATGCCACAATTGTAATAACCACTCCAATCGGGAAAGTCATCCAGGCCACTTTCAACAATTTTGCAGCATTCTCTTTTGCTGAAGCACCTTCACTGTAACATGGCAAAGTATGAAATCCCGGCGGTAAACAAATAGCTAGAATACATGATAAAAGGTCCTAAACAGAAGTTCATATAAGATTCAAAACCCAACATATAAAGAATCGAAATAGAGAACCAGCATTGCCATTAATGCTTCAGTGCAACTGCCTACATTCTTATGATGCAATTTCAGGCAAGAAATAAAACAATCACAAAAGTTTACTGTAATGAAGCAAAATAAATAGAAAAGTTTATACTATACAGGAATCCATGAAAGGGACAGAGAAATCACAATTTAACATCGGCGCGCATGCAGGCTCGTCGAAATCCCTCACGGCTAAGAAATAACACACATGTCACGAACAGATGGAACTGAACTGCATACACCTAAAACAAACAAAAAAGAAGAAGAAGAAGAGGAAATCAATTTCTAGTGAATTGAAAGTGAAATATAAGGAATGAGAAACCAAGGCAAAGAACCGTTCGAGTTACCGCATAGTCCTCCTCGGTGAGGTGCCTTACAATCCAGGAATTGAAGATGAATGGGATTCCTCTTGACAAAAACTGCGTAGCTAAATTACCCAAACAAATTCAATTTAATAAATCAAATCAACAGAAATGAATAGAATAAAGAGGAAACAGAATTAACAGGAAAACTAACCCAGTAAGTATTTAAAAGTGCGAGATAAGTTTGGACGGTCACCATCCCCGGGCGTTTCGGATGGAGCTGTCGAAGGAACTTCAGACATATTCTCTTTCATCAAAACACAAAAGATATTTAATCTTCAATTGGTTTGCGAAATCAAGGAAGGGAATGAAACCGAATCCCTGACTCCCCAGAAACGCAGAATTATTATTTTTAACTAATAATTCAAAACCTTTCAGTTTAAGTCTTAAGATCGTTCAAAGTAAACCCAAAAGATTGGATTTGGATTGGCCGTAAAAAGGAAGTAAACCCGATTCCAAAAGGTGGAGCTGGGCGGTCAGATACTCAAAGACCAACCCAGCCAGGTTCACATCACAGGGCTTTCAATTTTGTGGCCACATCGACATTGGCCCTCCTGCTGCATAAAATATAACAAAAATTTTAAACGATTGAATTATTGAATATCAATTTTGTTTTCTTTTCTCCATCTCGTAGCATTTTTTTGATTCGAAAGCACAAAAGATTGCAAGGAAAGGAAATTCAGCTTTTCGCGCAAAAACAGAGGCAAGGGATTTCACTTCAGTTTGTGACGTTGAACATGATATTAATTGATTTTATTTAGTATTTTACTAAGACGCAACTGAGTTTATTAGAAACTTCAGATGAGTAGTTGCCTGGTAAATCATGACACCAAAAATTGGAATCTATTACTTCAGCATGAGAGACTGGGTCTGGAAGCCATGACGATCGATATATGAATCTTTTATATGCATATATATACATATATATATCTTAACAGGAGCAGAAAGCAGCTATTTGACAAAGGGCCCAAGATTTATCTTCAATAGCTGATGACCTAATGGAAGGCATAACTACTCGATGCTTCAACACACACTCAGAATATGACAAAGCATTAGACAAACATTTGGGGCATTTTTTAAGTAATGAAATATCCCATACAGGTTTATAACTCAAAAGCCTCAACATAGATGATTTAGCTATGTCCAAACAAGATAATGCTGTCTCAAATTCTTTAACCTAGAACAGAAATAAAGGTAATACAGTAACAAAAACACCGGATAGGGTCCAGAGAATCAACGGTAGCGGCGGAGTGAGAGAGTTTGGTTCCTCTTCCAGGTTGCCCTTCTTGAAGGTCGGGCCTTGTGGTACAAGTGTCCCTTGCCACGAAGACCCCTGTATTTCTTGCCAGCTGAGGTGAGTCCTCGGAGTTCCCTGTGCTTGTGAACTGGATTGCAGATCCAGTTGATTCTTGGGTCATTGCGGATTGCATTGTGGTGAGGATCAACCAAGATAACCTCAAAGTACTTGTATGTCGAATCCTGCAAAGATAGAAAAAAAACTTGGACTATCAAACACCAAAACCAGAATATGAAAATATATCTTACAACAGAATACAAAAATAGATAAGAAATGTCTGGCCTTAGTGAAGTCTTTCTTTCAAAAATTTATATGTTCAGAAAACAATTGTGCTTGATTGTAGAACTAACCTCATTAAGCCAGTAAGAGTTCACAACCCTAAGGGCAGCAAGCTTCCGCCCAGCCCTTTCCTCCGCAACTGATCGTTTGCTGCGCTGGAATTTCAGTTGGGTGACACCCTGATTTGTGGGTTTCCCATACACAATACCCTTAGGAACTGGTCTCTTCCTCCCACCACGTCTAACACGTACACGGTAGACAACATAACCCTATCAAAAATCAGGGTGAGTCAGCAGATGTAACACATAATGAAGTAGAGAAAATATATCACGTAGAAATGAAATACGCTAATAACAATACAACTTCAAAGAAGGTAACCATGCTAACCTAAGGTAAGGATATATTAAAGGACTAATGACATGTCAAGCAATTATCAATTGAAACATACTGTTTCCTTGTTGCAGCGAAATGCAGAAAAATGAATATACGAAATAAACGAAAGCCAATCATGGTCCTCAAAATCAACATTGAAGTAGACCCTTCAGAAAAGTAAAAATATTAAAATTTAATACTAAGCAAAGGTCCTGCATCATCTAGAATTCTACAAACTATGCAATCCTGGGTTTCAAATATCTGGAAATAAACTCTTTCCTTACTCAAGACTTCATAGTTTCATACTTCTCTCTCATGCATCAAATATTTAAGTGGATAAGCATCCCAAATTGAGATACCAGAAAACACAAGGGTAGAAGCAGGAGAAGATTAAACAAAAACCAAGTAGCAGATGCCAGATTGAACTAACATTAGAAAATGGTGTGAATGTAAAAAACAGCATTACAGCTTTCATGAAAACAGATTACCATAGAACTTAAATACATTTGCAACTATGATACGGACATAATCAATCAAAATTAGCAGATCAGAACCTCAAAAAAAATAAAATAGCAGTAGTGGGAACCAATATTAATGAAATACCTGCTTGGCCTTGTAACCCAAGCGGCGAGCCTTGTCAGGACGAGTTGGGTGGTTGACACGCACAATTGATGGGTGCTGACGGTACTCCCAGCACCTCACCCTCTGCAAGAACCTCATCACATCGGATTGCTTCTTCCTCCATAGCTCAGACACGTACTTGTAAGCCCCTAGTTTTCCCAAAATACCAAACAAATCAGAACCCAGAATGCCAAAACAAAGATCTACCAATAAACATAACAAAGCAATAAAAATATAACCCTTTTTCATTTTAAGAGACCTCCAATCAACTAAAAGCCATTTCTAGCAAACTAATGATCCAAGACTAAATCCTCAATTAAGTTTCTAAATTCGATAAAGTACGCGACAATCAATCAACTCGAGAAAAAACCCATCACTTACACAAACAATTAAATAAACCCAGCATTTAAATCATCGTATTAACGCAGAACGAGAAAAGAAAATAAGGAGATAAACAACAGTAAAATCATGATTAGATACGAAAAGGGTAAAGAGGAAATGGCGTACCCATGGCTGCTCGAGCTCCTCCTGCAGTCTCTGGTTTCGGCTAAGGAGCTGCCAAACTTTCAGATATATGAACTCGTTGTTTCTCTAGGGTTTTAGAAAGCATCAGGCCGTTTGAATTGACAGTTTTACCCCTTTGCTGGGTCCAAATGGGCTGTTCGGTTTAACCTATTTGGACCAAGATTGAACCCGGGTCTGGGTTAAACTATTAATGGGTCCAAACTTCTACTTGGGCTTTCAATCCTTTGGTCCACCCCCCCCCCCCCCCCTCTTATTTTCCCTTATTAAGGCACACAATTACAAAATGTTTTCAACTAGTTTACTCAATTTTATTTCAATTTTTCAATTAAATAGGTGATTAATTTGAACTTGTTTTGAAACTTGACTTGAAACATTAGTAGGATAAATAATTTTTTTTAACTTAATTATAAGAATAAAGAAATTATAATGAACATGTGTTGTTAGTTCAGACTGGTTGATGTACCATATCTCTAAAAAAAACATTTCGATGCTTAATTAGAAATGAGGTTATAACATTAAAATACTCAAATGAATTAAAATTTTTGTCTTTGATGAAAATATGTAATCTTTTACGAGGACTCCTTATTATCCAAATAAAAATACTACTACTATACATTATATATATATATATATATATATATATATGTAGTATCAAATTTAGAATGCATTGTAATCTTAAATTCCCATAATTTTCTTAAGACTCGAATCTTTTTCTTTGTAATTGACTCTTAATTGTTTCGTATCCATCAAATTCTAAATCATTGGACTCGAAATAGAACAAATCATTAGCATTGAAATTAGATTAAGAATTCTTTAATTAATCAAAGGGACAATGAAAGCAAGTAGTCAATTACGTGAGATAAAACCAAAAATTGGTTTCAAGGTCCATTTGCGTTTACTTGGCAGAGATGCAACGTTTTTGTAATGTAATCCCATACTTGTTTTACACAAGTCAATCCATAATTTCATACATTATACGAAGCCTTTAACCTTGTCTTCTTTTTAACAATGATTTTTTTTTCTTAACTTTTATGTATTAGACAAAATTTTTGCTCATTACCCTATACAAGTAGAAAATGAAAATGAATTTATTTATTTTATGCTCGAAGTTGCTATGAATTAAACTATGGTTACTATAATTAAGAATCCAATGTTCAATTGTGTAACTTTGATAAAGAAAAGTGATTTTACAGAGGGAAATACAGTCATCACGCCTCAAAATTAATAAGATTATTACTCTAAGGAAACTTAGACAAACATGAATTATCAATTTTGATATTTTCATTGATACAAAATCATAGCCATTGATTCATAAGAATTTCCTCATTGTGTTCTTGAATGATGATGATCTACTAATGAGCCAAAGGTGGGGTAAGAATTAGGAGATCCAAAATTTTGGGGGAGAAAAGGGAAGATTAATTAAGGATGTGTCCCATAATGAGATTGAGACATAGGCTAGGAGATAAAACTGTAAAAATATGGGTGATATATGAAAAGATTATATAATATATGGGTCCTTAAACATAATAATAAATAAAACTATAGAGGGTTCATTTGAATCAACCTTTTTCCATTTGACTATAGGCTTGAATTTTGAAAATTTTTCAACATTGGCCCCCACCGCTTCCATTGCCCAATCGCCACAGCCTCCAAGGCCCAAACCAAAACTATTTTTTTTTTTGTTGAAAACAAGGAAGAAATAACAACTACTTATAACAATAGTCATGGGATAGAAGACCCCCCTAATGTCAGCATTAAGAATACTCTTCACTGCATCAGGTGTTGCAGGCAGCAACTCAAAATTATCATCAAGCTCACACACAGCATTAGTCAACCAGTATGCACAAAACTAATTTAAATCGTAGTTTGTTTGTTTGTTTTTAGTCAGAGCAAAGCCGTAGTCTGTTTATAGAAAACACAATTGTAATTTTTTTATTTGTTTTAATAATTAAATTCGGGAAAATTAAGAATACATTTTAGTAACGTTAATTTTTATTTTAATATATTATTTTCACCTATAGAAGAAAAGTAGTTGATTTTTTTTTTCAATTCAAGTCAATTTAACAATACATTCTACGTTTCAATTGAAGATTAGTTAAACATAACCAATAAAAATGTCCTTCAAAAGAAAATAAAAGAGGAACCTATTGTCTATAGGAGGGAACAAGGATTTCAAATGTTAAGAGATAGAGATAATTCAGGCATTGATAAATTAGCTACTCTAACTAAATTCTAATTATCAAATGTATATTCTATAAACTTAGCTTATCCATTACTATCTTTTAACCATGTATTTATACCCTTACCATTATCTTTTAACCATGTATTTATACCTTGTGATATTCAGTACAAAATGCACACTTTTTCTCTTAATTATCTTTATGTTTCAAAAAAAAAAAAGCCAAAGAGTTGTTTTCCTTAAATAAACTCTCCAGTCTCCAGTTAATAAAATCATTTTTGAAGACTTTATTTCATAACTTGTCTAGTCTTGTAAATATTTAAAGGGTGATTATATGATACACCGGCGGTGTAAATTTTGGACTCCACAAGCGGCTTGTGAAGTTGACACATATCCATTTTTTGAATTAATTAAGTTTTAAATATTTCAATCTAGTCCCTAAGGGACACATGTCACCCTTCAGGACCCGCTTGTGTAGTTTTCTAAACTCCACCGCTGGTGTATTGTATAATTTGCCATATTTAAAAAATAAATAATAATAAAGTACTCCATAATGGAATGGGGCATCACTGTAAAAGAAGAATTTTTTTTTGGACCATCGGTGAGTTTAGCACTTAGCAGACTACACAAGCGGGTTTTAAAGGGTAACATGTGTCTCATAGTGACTATATTGAAATATTTAAAATCTAATCAATTGAAAAAATGGATATGTGTCAACTCCACAACCCGCTTGTGGAGTCCAAAATTTACACCAGATGTATCGTATAATCACCATTTTCTTTTGGGCATCTTAAAGGAAGAAATTAGTAAGTAAAAAAAAAAACAAAAAACAAAAAACAAAGGAGCTGAAACGAAAATAAAAAATGAGGTAATATTTCCTAATTGGCCAATTCCTATCCTATAATATGCCTATCCAAACTTGGAATTCCAAAGGAGGTCAGTTCACCTCGTAAGCATCAACCAACCCAACAGAGTTTGGCTGTCGAAATTCTACTTCTCTAGATACTGAAAACAACAGGTAGCTTCGAATCGAAGAAACACAGAGAAAAGAACCCCACAAAATCTACATTTACACTCGATTCAATTCAATCTATACATTTAATGCTCCAAAAGGATTACAACTGACAGACCGAAGAACCTTGAACTAAAAGAATAGTTCCATAACACAATTTTGCGCATGTTGTTTGGTGGAGGCAAAGGCATGGGAGGTGGTGCAGGAGGAGGAGGAGCCAACATGTTTAGAACTGTCGGGAGAGCTGTTGCTAGGGCTGGTAGTAACCCTACAAATTTCCAAGAACCATTTTCCTCCTCGTCTTCTTCTTCTAACTCTTCTTCTACTACTCCTTCCCCAACATCTGCTTCCAAGAGGCATCAGAATAGTAATAATTCTAATTATCTTACTATCTCTTCTGGGAATTGTTCTCCTTTGCCTATCAGTGCCAATTCTGGGTTACCAAGTAATTGGCATGGCTTTGTTGCCTCTCCTGCTTCTTCTGCTTCTTCTTGTGGTGATGATGAGTTTGAGTGGGTGTCTGTGGATGAAAGTGAAGGGGGAAGAGGAAGACAACATGGGTTTTTTGATGATTATGTTTTGGCACCTGTTCCTTCTGTTGGTGAAGTCCAAAATGTTGTTTCTGCTCTTCAAAGGTAAGGGTTTTGTCTTTTCCATTTAATTTGTTTATTTGTTGTTTGGGTTTAATTTCTGGTTTGGGATAGGAAAGGTATGTTTTTTTATCTGTCTTAAATACTTTGAATTCCTTTTTTTCCTTTTACTGCTGCTGTCATTTCTGTTTTAATTTGTACTAGGAAACATGTTCTGTTCTGTGAATCCTACTGCATAATGATTTGGGATTTTTACTAAGATTTATTGAAATTTTCTCTGTTTCCACCATGAGGGTGGTGGTGGTAGTAGTAGGAGTAGGACCATGAGGGTCATGGTAAATAATTGATTAGTAAATTGGTATGACATGGCCTCGCTGCCCTAACTAATAAAGTATACCTTTTTAGGAGCCATTATCAAGTCAAGGTTCATCTAATAATAATCAATATTTTCAACAAGGTTGATAGTGATGATGATAGAGATGGGGGGTCAATATATAGCATTCCATAATCAACTCAGAGAAATTTGTTCAAAGTCTGCAACCATAACTATGGTTTGAAACCTTGTTTTAGTATTTTACAACATAGAAAAGAATGATTGGAGAAGAAGACTTATAATTGGACCAACCAAAGAATGATTTGAAAATGACATGAATAATTTAGGAAAATAGTTGCTATTGAAACATTGCGTAATCAACTAAATTATAAGTATGTTGCTAGCTAGCTACTTTGTTTATTCATTTATTATTAACTTCTTGTTTGGTTTGAAGCATCTTAAAAATAATGGATGATGATTACTATGGCTCGAGCTGACTGGTTTTGACTATTTGGTATTTCAATGTTGCTTTCTCTACAACTTCCTGCCAAGGAAAGGAACATGAGAAGAAACATAATATAAAAAAGAGAGAAAAGAAAAGAAGGAAAGCCAAATAACAGGGGAAATGAATGAGAACAAAGTCCCTATGTGCTGTTCCTTGTAGTTGAATGAATCTCAAGTGATTATGATATTAAACCTTAATTGCAGTTTACAGTTAATAGAGCAACCTGCTGTCACCAAAAAGGAAAAAAGTCAAACTCATAATTTTTTAAACTTATTAAAACAATCTAACTCCTGCAAACTCTAAAATTTGGCAGTCATTATTGTTAAATAGCTTTTGTGAATTCAGGGTTTTCGATCCAAGCTCGTGTCCCCAGCTTATCAGGGATAAGTTCTCTTATCATTCTAGCAGAGATATAGCTTATCAAATTCCAAGCCCAACTGGGTCGATGCGCCGTATTCATTCTGCTGGGTCTGATTTGGATTGGATGGAGCCTTCTCTTCACCTTTATAACACAAGAGCATTGCAACCTTATGGAACCAACAGAGTTTATGATGCTTTCCATTTATTGCAGACAGAGCCTGCAGTTCAGGTCTCTTCTTTAATTAACTCTTTGATTTCCATGCATGACTATTAAACTTGCCTTCTGTATGTGAGTTATATATAATAACAAATCCATTACAATTACAAATTAAAGTTATGCTTTACATGAATCACTTCAATCAGAGATGGCCTAGAAAATAAATTGCTTTTAAAGTGCCTCACTTTTGATCAAAGTGATCTGTTACGGGTTACTTGCATTAATTTTTATATAAATTGTATTTTTTTTTTGGCAGAAAATGGTACTTTCACTTTCTTCTGATAAAGCTGTTTGGAATGCTGTGTTGAAAAATGAGGTGGTGAGAGAGCTAAGAGAGTCCTTCTATGCAGGTTGGTTGAGACAATGTTTAAAAGAGCTTATTACTATTAGTGACAATATTTACATGAAACTTTCATGAATATGCAGCTGGGGAAAATGGTGCGCTGAGTTCTGAGGGGAGTTCAGATGAGAATTCTGATGAATCAAACAAGGCTACTAACATTGTGATGTGGATTTTTGACAACACTAAAGCAAAAATCATGGATATATTTGACAAAATCACGAAGCTCGTCAACGAGTTATTTAAGATGCCTCCTCCTGATTACGAGAAAGGCGCTGCAGAAGGAACCTTAGGTCCATTTGAGGAAAGGCTGAGAACCTCATTCTTGCTATCTGTTGTGGTTCTGTTGGTTGTGGTTGTGGCTCGAGCCAATATAATTTGACGACATGACGGCTTGTATCAATCCAATTTGGATCTTCTATTGTAAGATAATGGATATTGGTACATTTTTGAGGCCTATGTTATGCATGTACAGAACAAAGCATTTTGTTTGTTTATGATTGTTAGAATTGTTTATTAGAAATTCTAGTTAGCTGCTTGTTATAAATGCCTTGAATTGAAAGCATAATATTCTTGTTTTAGCTTAATCTCTACTTCTGAAGATGAACTTTTAATTGTTAGTCCATGGAGGAGATGGGAAACTGTATATTGTCTCCAATCTGCAGACATGAGCTTTTCATCAAACATATAAACCCCCTTTATCGAGTCGAAAATTGCAAAGCTGAGCTTCAAATTGAACTATAAAGTTTTCAATTAATGCTATCAGAAATCATGCGGTGATAAGTTTTCCTACAAGAATCAGGGATTAGAATCTGTTCTGAAGGAAATTAGAACATCTATAGAGTAGTTTGACATATAATTCTACAATTCTATACAATTCTACCCACATATATATACGGAAACATGCTTAAGATGTTTTCATTTTCATTCCAGGCGTCAGGCGTAGCTCCGACTTGAAGGACTGTTGACATCATTGTAGGTTAGATGTGTTCTCAGTCCAGGTCAATCACAGAATCTAAGACGGTATCAATATCCGGCTCGACAACTACCCGTTTCCCAAGCTCTCCAATCATACAACAATGTTTCTTTGCAGTGTTGACCACTGCAACATCTTGAGCAAATGCACAATCTGAACCGGGTGATACCTGCATATAATTGCTAAACTTATTAACTCAAATAACTAATTAACTAAATACAATAAAAATGAACAGGAACTAAGAGGAATTCAAACTTAAGCATATGCCTAACTGGGCTGGTAATTCCACAAAAATGATGCTAACTTTGTATGTTACCAGGATGTTTGTTTGAAATTCTAGAGGTAGAGGTGGCTTTGATCAACTGGATGAATTTGTAGCCAATGAAGGAAAAAGGAACAGTTTTGCAATTATTAACAGAAAATAGTATACCCCTTCTTCTGAGATCTGAAGTGAGTAACAGAGTCCAAGAAGTTTGGAATGGAAAAAGGAGGCAATCTAAAGTTTTTTTTATCAATGCAAAAATTCTGGCACAAGATGCATCTATTCCAGTTTGAAGAAAGGGTTCATGTATGACTCACATGATATAGCATTTCTCCCAGCTTCAACTTTACTGCTCCACTCTTGTAAACCAGCATTTTCCCCATATATCCCCCTTGCAACTCCTCCAATTGGCATCCTTTCTGTGAAGCACCAAAATGTTGTGATGGTACTGATATCTCAGCTTTCTCTTTTCCCTTTGTGCTAGCCGGTCGTTTAACCATGGGAAGATTAGCAGGAAGCTGAAACAAAAACATCTTTCCTGTCTCACCTTCCTCCTGTCACCATTGATCATGCGTCTTAGTTAATTTTGTCAAATATATCTAACTTAGGAAACTGGACTATTGATCTAATTACCAACCAGTAGCCCAAGATCTGAAGCAGGATTAATAGTGTTCTCATTGTACTCCTTTCCAGCAGCCTCTACAAATTCTGCCTGATCAAGAAGTTCTACAAGCAAAACAATTTAACATGTTCAACTAAAAGAGGTTACACAAGCAAAAAGGGCAATGACCAATGATAACATGCAGTCTTATATGAATGCACCATACAGGTAGTGAATCATACACCAAGAACAGATTTCATTCATGTAAAGAATACTATAATCTCAAATCAAGAAGTCATCTCAGTCACTATTATCTTGCAGAGATTAATTTTTACGGTAAATCTTTTTGTCTATGTAGGTTCACTTTTCAGCAGTACTGCTAGATAAGAAGGCAATTCTAAGGGTCATTATATTATGTTGTTTTGGATCAGAATGTGACTCACTGTAAGAGTCTCGGAAGCGACAAGGACTAGATTCTCCTATGGGAGAAAGGTGATTGATATCCATCTAATCCAGGAATTAATAATCTTAGATGCAGAAAGCTTACCAGGGTCACCAGAATAAGGTCTCCTTAGAGGAAGGGTAATAGGATAGTAGGAGTGGTTGTAATCCTGCAATGAGATCATGGAGCCCAGGCAGCACTGTCAGAGGCAAAGACACGCACAAGTGTGCACTCCTTCATAAAAACAAAACAAAACAAAGAGAAAACTTTTTACCCAGGGTTCACGATATTCTCTCTTTATTTTTTGTGCTGATGCTTCGCTAGCATCTAAAGGACATATATCCATCATATCTTCTTTTGAAGTTGAAGGCAAATAACAAACGATTTGCCCATCATTATCATCAGGACTTCTATGTATCGGTGTAGCATTTCTATCAGAAGTCTCACCACTACGAGTGCCATATGTCCTTAATAAAGTTCGGGATGGGGCTCCAGGACCAAAAGCAATTTGTGCTGAAGCTGCAGATTTAGATTTTCAAAAGTAGCCGTCACATAATATAGTGACAATCAAACAAGGAGACTTAAATGGCAATCTCATTTTACCATAATAAAATAAATGACACGACTCTTTTATGGAAGATTTGATGTATCAAAGACCTAGAATATACTTTGACCTCAAAAAACAGAATGATGATATCTCTCAAACTTAATCTAAGTGCAGATCATCAAAATGAATACTAACTCCCCCTAGTTAATGGACAAGTTGTTAACTTGTTATAAGTGTTGTCCCAACAATTCTCATCTATCAAAAAAACTACTAGTACTAATTTCTCTGACTATATACTCCTAGCTATGGACCCATTGTAATTGCAAATTACAAAGTAATTTAAAGCTGGAAAACCACTGATAGTCTTCCAGCATATGTAACGTTATCCAATCTAAATCACAATAGCAGATTGAGTATTTCCCACCACAAAGGTTGGTGTTATAATTCATGCCTAAACTATATTTCCTTTTAAGTTAGCTTATCAAGGATCTTCCTCTTCCCTAAATGCATTTTTCAAACCTTACAATTGTATAGTCCTTTAGCTCAGCTTCTGCAGAAGCTTGTTAATCTTCAGCTGAAAATCCAATCTATCTTCATAGGTTTTGGCCTATGTAGGGTTTTACATTTAACAGAGGATAGACCGCCTAGACACCAATTAGGCACCTTGATCAGCTAGCAGAAGGATGAACAAACAACATATAACTGATGAAGGGCTACACTTACATTTCTTTTCCACTTTAGGCTTTTGTCGTGTTTGATTCTCCTGCAAATGCAACAACAAAGATATGAGTTTTTGGTCCAAGAATATTGTGCAACTTGGGCACAAAGACTATATCTGCTTCAAATAAGATAGAAAAAAGACCATTCAATTCAAATGTCTTAACTTGCATCAATAAGAGAAGTTGTATCCTGGCCACGAATTTGATAGTTCAGGCACAAAAAAGACTGAATCATATAAAATTATGGTAACAATCAAATGCTTTGTAACTTGTAAGTTACTATTATCATAATTCATAAGTAAAAAATTGGCCAAGCCAATGGCCCACCTTGGCACTTTTCCATTCCAGTTACCATCGGCATACTTCAAACGACAGCGGTTTTCCATCCAAAGAGAAATTTGCTACCCGAAGTCCCCAACACATTAAATAATTTCCAAAAATAAAGTAATTTATAAAAGAAATTTTACTCCTATATTTATACGTCAGGAAATATGTAAAATCTACCATTACTACTGGAAAGAAAGATCAAAGATTCAAGTATTCCGTCATGTCCAAAGTCGAAACTCCAAATATATATACGGAAGTCGGAAAATAAATCAAACAAGGCCAAGCAACAAAAACAGAATTAAACTGGGAAAAACAGAAATCCAGTTTGTACGTACGTTAAAACGTCCAAGAAGAAACTGTGCTCGAGCAGCTTCTTTATCTTCAAAATCATTAGTCGCTTCTCTGCATTTTAACCATATAATAATTTCTTTTTAATATTTGGTCAAAGAGAAGCACAGTTACTAATTATTAATAAAAAGCAAATAATAAAAGAGGAAAAAAGAAGGAGAAAGTGAGCGGGAGGAATTACGATTTAGGAACAGTGATTTTGGGCTTTTGAGGAGCTTTAGGAGCAAACCGAACCTGCAGAAGAAGAAGGTCAAACAAAGATCAAAAGAGCTTGAAATCAGGACTCAGTCACATCTGGATCTCGAAATTTGATTGAATTTGAAAATCTTGAAAGAAAATTGAAACAATTGCGAAATAAGTTTTAGTTTTAATTTACCTTACGGCGAGCAGGAGAAAGCTCGTCCTGACCCATGGCGGATTACAGATTCAGGTTGATGATGAAGGAGGAAGCCCAAAAAAAAAGGGGAAAAAATTGAAAACGAAAAGTTTCGAACCACAGACCTCAGATTTTGAAATCGGCGTGCTTACCAACCAGATCACAATTATTTTTATGCTAGGGCTTGCAATTTTAAATATATAACGGTATTAAAAACGAGGGCTAAAGTTAAAAAAATTTAAAGAATTGTGTATCCAACCAAACAATTCTTATATTAGAATGCTTAGCCCACATCAAATAGGCTTAAACGGCCTAACATAGCATGACCCAAAACCTACTTAAATAAAAAATCACACTATATAAAGGACCTTCATATAAGGTATGTACTCTATCTACAATTCTTAGATGCTTACATCTTCTAAATCACTTTTGGGATTTGATTGATTTAATTATCGGAGAAGATCCTCTCCGGAAAAACCTGAAGGTCTTTCTTTCACAATTCTCTCTTTGCACATCAATATATATATATATTGTCAAAGTATATATTCAATTATCCCTTGAGTTTCTTCATATGAAAATGTTTTCAACTCGAAGTATTTGTGAGAGTTACAATTTTAATATAAGAAAATAAAAACCATTCTTTAATATTCATCGATTAATGTTGGTAAATTGTAGTATATTTTTTTGTTTAAAAAAATAAAATTGGTCCTTCCACTCACGATATTGATGACCACAACTAGCTTCTTTTGACTTTTGTACATGTTTTTTCAACTTAAGAACTCAATAGGGAAAACGTTGCAAGTAAATGTTAGTAGAGTCCCATGATAGTAATATGTTAGAATAGTGTTAATAAACTTTCAAGTGACGGTATTTTTTTAATCATAGGTACCCGTACCATGATCATGCTCAAGTTAGATTGGTTCATTGTATGATAAAACTTTCTCAACAATAATTTTCTCATACTCAAAATTTAATCTTTACATAACACTTGAATTAACCAATTTCAAGTGACATGTTCAAAATATTTGTCATTAACCTTAAAAACAAAAAAAAGGAAACCATATAACCATATTGTGTTTCCTTTCCCTCCCAAAAAATAGAAGCAAGTTGTTTCTTTCAAGCCGAAGCAGGAATTTGGGGACTTCCCACGACAAAAGGCCCATTAATGGCATTGTGAGCAGGCCCATCCCACATATCGCACCCATCGAGAACAGCAGTCAACTGGTAAGGCGGAGCATCGGTGGCCAGCCACTGATTAACAAAAAACACCGACTGGCTGCAATCCTTGTGCGGCCCCGTGGAGGTGACCTCGATGTATTCACAATACCAGCCATGGTGCGATCCAGAGCCGTCGGAGGTCAAGTTGAGGCGGCAGATAGGAGCGGCGATGCAGGGGCCACGGCCGCTGAAGATGTCAAGGTTGCCGCGCTCGTAGTAATCGTAGGAAGGTGACATTAAGCCCCATGACTCGAGATCCGGGACCCAAACCGAACGCCCAAGTGAGTCGCCGAGAGTCACGCTAATCTTTGAGTCTGTCCCTGCTTTGATGATCGACCCCGTCTTCACGTATAATGTGTAAACACAATCATTCTGCAAAAATAACAAATTAAATCGATCGTAAAAGAAGAATAAAAATGCAATGCCATGACACGATTGACATTGAATTTAATATACTTACGCTGGAATCTGCAGAAGCTAGCGAGAAAAGTAGAACAATAATGGAGAAAATTGAAAAGGAGCGATGGGCTTTCATTTTCGTTTTGTGTTGGAGTAACTGAAACTGCAAAAATCAGGGTGCGATTGATTAAGGAAGAAAGGCCGGTAGTACTTACTATTTATAGATCAGAGTATGAAAATTGCCCAAAACCAGCAATATTTTTATTACATGCCCCCTTTTTTTTTAAAATAAAAGTAGAATATATAGATCAAATTCAAATGGATGATATAAAAAAAATCACATGGGATGAGATGAGGATCTGTGGATTTTGATTTTAGACATAAAAATTAAGATTTAAAGGTCTAATGGATGAATTAGGAATGTGAAGACAAAATTGCCATGTGGCATGCCACGTCATCATAAAATACAAGAAAATAAGAAAATTGTGCCACGTTAGCATGCCACGTGGAATTTTCATCATATGTGGCATGCCACGTCAGCACCGTAATGACGTCGTAACCATTTTCCGTCACAGATAGTGCAAAATGTACCTAAAATAAAACATTAGGGTGCGATATGATTAAGATAAAAAAGTGAGATGCAAATTGGCAATACATATAAACTTTAGGGTGCATTATGACATTTAAACCAAATGATTTGTGTGTTGTGAATCATGAAAGGTATAATATTGAGAAAACCGGACCGGATGCCGAATCGGTTTTCCTATCGGTTTTCGGTTTTATCCGGTTCAACCGTCTGGTTTGATTGAAATTATTTAAAAATAATCGAATCGGTTTTCCTGTTGGTTCAACCGGTCGATCCGGTCCGGTTTACCCAACACTGAAGGGTATTACTAAACACGGTCCCCCTTTTACTAGCCACCACCCCCTTGGACTATTTTGCCATTTGTTTTATTTTCCTTCAAACTTTTCAATTCTTTTAAATTCTCTTAACCTTCGAATGTATAAACCTCAATTATTCAGGTAAAACAACATTCAAAATGGTTCAGGGTTAAAATAACTAATAATTTTAACCAAAAAAAAACTAATAATTCAAGTAATAATAATAACTAATTATTAATTTTTAAAAAAACCCCAAAATAGGCGGGTTGCGACGCGAGTAGCTTTTGACAGTTTGTTTTTTAAATGGGTTGTTTTTAAAAATGATATAAATAAAATTTAAATACTTATATTTATCTTCTAATGGGTAGTTTTATTTAAAATGTATAGTTTTTTTTTTTTTCACTTTTGAATTTTTTAAAAACTAAATTTGTGTCTGAGTCAACTCGTGACACAAACTCACTCATATAGTGAGTGCCCTGTGTCTTATATATTTACTACTTAGTTAAGTTATGGATATATACTCTTTCAAGATGAAATCACAATGAAAGTTGATGTACTATTTGGATGAATATTAATGGTATTATCCCAGTGTGACATTATTGACGGCATCTTAATTACGTACGTACTTATGAAAAAGTGAGCTACGTACTATTTGGTTCTAAAATGATGAAATGAATAAATTGATAAAATTGACTTGATGGACGTAATATGAACTTAATTATTAGCATTTTCAAACTGTATATATATGGCCAAAAAGATTGCCTCTTATCTTAAATTATCGTTCCCATATCTTCTAAACTTGTATATTGTCAATATATATTTAATTCCTAGTGTATTTAGAGATCAGACATCTCAATATAACGTCCTACATAGTTACCCTTTTCTTGTGAAAAGCCAAAAAATAAAAGTTTTGCTAATGAGCTAGGCACATGATATATATGGTGTAATGGAAACCACCTGAGCTGGGTTGTTTTATTCTTAATTAATAGCGATGTCACTTTTTTTTTAAAGTACGAATTTAAGTAATTATATCGGATAATTATCTAAGTTGATACATTATTATTAGTTGAGTCCGTTCTCTGGTGTGGTAAGCTGTGTTTATTAGCGAATGACTTAATAATCTTTTTGTTCTCGAATTATAGTGTTAATGACAATTTACCTTCTAAACTTCAAATTAATCGTGGCAACTTGTCCCTCAAATTCCCAAATCCACAACAATTAGCTCCTGAACTTTCCCATGATGGAGAATGTGGGAAGTTTATGAGGCAAATTATCAAGATAATAGGTTTAGTGGGCAAAATGTCCTTAGTACCATAATTTAAGGGGCAAATTAAAAGGCTAATACATTTATTATAAAGCTTAACGTAGTTTTGGCCCTCCAACTTGGCAAAATGTGATGTCATATATTAGCCTTCGAACTTTTTTTTTTGGCCATAAGCTCCCGAATTTACCAGTTTAAGTCAAATCACCCATTTTCTAACTAGAGGAGTTAGAATCGCTAACGTGACATGGGACAGGGAAATTCCTCATGGAAATAGGACTCACTTAACTCGATTGGGTCGTTGTTATATGTCATGTCATGTGTAAATTCAAGTGACATTGACACCCACTTAACTGAATTTTGGCCTTTGACATAGCATGTCATGTAGAAATTTAACTTGGTTGTGGGAGTCGCATGACATGCCAAATTATATATAGACCATAACATCTCTTTAGCCTCTTGTTAAAAAAGGGTTATAATTTGATCGAAATTGTCAAATTTGATGGGTTTATTTGACCAAAAATAAAGTTCGATGGCTAATATGACACATTTAACCCAATTTGGAAGGTGAAAAAGTATAACAAGCCTTTCAAACACAAGTTTTAAACTTATTAATAACGCCATGCCTTCGTAAAGAAATTACGTAGAAATTAGCAAAAGCCTAAAAGTTACTTCAGAAAAAAAAAAATTGATAAAAAGTTACTACACAATTAATTAGCTGAAGAAAAACAAAATCACAAGCCATGTTTCTACTTTCTACGTCATCATGAGACATTAGTGATCTCATTGCTAGATTAATTAATTTTAAACCAGTCCAAAAGTTTACCCTCGTTTATTATCAGCCATTGCTGCTGGGTACTTTTTCTATATAATAATATTGACATGGGCATGAGGCCGGAGTGACCTCATCAGCTCTTGCTCTCTGCTCTGCCCCTTAAAACTTTTAAGTCTCTCACCAGATTTTCTTGGCCCAAGCATTAATTGCATTTGTTTGCATGAATGGCATCATCGACACAGTCGGAGCCTTCAATTTCAAATTGAAGGGAGATGTACTCTGAGACTTAATATGATGAGCAGGGGACCAAATTGGTGCGCCCAAAGGACCTAAAATTAGTCCAAAGAATTTACTTGATGTTGGGAGATTGCTAAAGGCTGATTGATTGTTGTTATACAGTAACTATATTGAGTTCTAAGTTCTAACTAATCTAGGATCGAGTTGTATTGAACCTTGATTAAGAGCTTTCAATAATGATTATTTTTTTTATTCATAAAACTCAAACTTAAACTTTAAATTTCATAACTCTTAATATAATATAATGGTGGTGAATATGATTTTCGCATACCCAATTTCAACTTCGTATATGTACCAGAAAGACAACGATATATATGTGAACAAATTAGGACATAAATTGCATATGTCGTAAAAAACAAAATTATTTTCATAATCAATATGCAAGATGTCCCTTTCTGCCCTGGTGGGATGCATATGTAAGCTAGCTAGCTTTTTATGCCTGAGCAAAGAAAGCAAAATTTTCCTATATAAAGTCTTTATATATAAAGTATATATTATATTCCTATTAATTAATTGTGCAATCTAAAGTATATATTATATTCCTATTATATATACAATAAAATACTTTTGGCTATTTGCTCAAATTGGTACCTAACATTTGCGAAAATATTCGAATAAGGGTCTAATATCTTAATTTGGTTAATTAAGTCTTTAACGTTGCAAAATCGGCTCAAATTAGTCTCTAGAGTCAATTTTAGTCCCTAACGATTTTGGGTTTATCAACTTATCAATTTGACACCAAAGATTGATTTGAACCGATTTTACAATGTTAGAGACTTAATTAAACAGATTAAAAACTTAGACCCTTATTTGAGCATTTTTTTACAAACATTAGGGACCAATTTGAACAAATAGCCAAAACTTGTTCTTTTGGATTTACCATAATTCTGGGAAAATAAAGCATAATATATAGCGACAAATGATGAGAGGATCAAAAAGTGGGTTTTTTTTATATACATTTTCCGATTTATATTTATAGAAAAGCGAATCGGAATTTGAACAACAGAATATTCATGCATCAGTCACCAAATCCACCATCAATCAAACATTTTGGATGCAGATCGAATTTGTGATAGCAAAAAACTAATTCTAACTACTTCTAACTTTTTAATGCACAATAAATTAATTTGTCCAACATCAGAGAGAGTGACTACTTTTGATCATTCATGTTGGAAAATTTTCTTTGCAAAAGTTTTGGTGTCTTAGTAATTTTCTTTTGGAACTTAAGAGACCGCTCAGAATCGAACTTTAATCACTAAAATTAAAAGTCTAATACTCTACCACCAGAACATGCATGAATCATGATAGCATATACTCCCTCCGTTCCGAATTGAATGGCCAATTTAGTTTTTTTCAGGTCAACCAAAGTTATTTTTGACCATTTATTATTACAAGAATATAATTTTTTAATTTTTTTAAAAATAAACTCTGAAAAATTTAAAACTTATATTTTTCAAAACATATTTTTTAAAATTTTAATTATATATAAATTTTTCATAATTAATGGTCAAAAATGAAATTGGTTGACAAAAAAAATCCAATATGGCCATTCAATTCGGAACGGAGGGAGTATTATTTGATTTATGGTATATATGAGTTTGTCAAAAGATGGATTGATAGTACGTGGTCCATTATATAGCCACCATGCAAGGTCCATATAGCTAAGTATTTAAAGACTTGCTAAATAATTGATGTTCAAAAGTAAATAGAAGATAAAGACAGTAAAGTCACCTGTGCGCCGGTAAGTACATATATAATCTCTTTGTGGTGGAAGTAATCGCATGCATTATCTCTTTTTCCTTTAGCCTTGTCAAATTAATACTTTTATCATGTCGATCGACAAAGGGGAAAAGACATGTGAATTCCATGTAGTTTAATCAAAGATTATGTCTTCTTGTTGTAGCTAGGCTAAATTATTAAGCCATCTTTACATAAAGGAAGGATTTGACTCTTACATGTCTTTATGAATAGATCAATAAAAGCAAATTAAAATTTACTAACTTAAATATTGGCATGAATATTCATTAGGGCAGGCAGCATAATTAAAGATTCAACATCGACTTGACTGCAATTTCTAACATATATCTTTCAATATCTCATCACTTCAAATCTTTAACTGCCATTGAAACACTCAATTAGAAATTAATTAATTATAATTTACTAGATTAATCAGGAAATTAGTATAGTGTAAACATAACAGCTTGGTCTGCCCAGTAGAGAACTTTTTGTTGTAGGCTAGTTCTATAGCTATATTCTGCCCTGGAAAAAGAGATTCTTTTTCATCAACTGCCAGCTTTTTGTCTGTCAATCATTGAGAAATTGTTTTTTGGATGTTTCATAACTATAGCAAAGTGGGTTCAATCAAATCTAGAGCCAAAATGCTCTGGAACCCATATGATCAGCAAAACAAGGAAATCTTCTGCATTATTACATTTCTATATATTACAGAATAATACAAGTATATATATGTTTCTGGGGGTATGATTTTAAGGTATCTTTCCTGTTTATACAGGTAAAGTTGGCCAAATACCCATATTGCCCCCAATTCTTTGTTCTAATTAATCCCAGGGCGTTAGTGTTTCGTCGAATGGGATATCAGTGTCAATTTCAGCTTGTTGCCACCAGGAAGAAGAATTGTAGCCAAACCGCTGACTCGAATCTGCTTCTAAAGAGAGATCAGGAAGGTCAAACCACATGCTCTGATCACTGTCAACGGATTGAGACGACGGCGAACCCTGCGTTTCGCATGACATTGTTGTGGTTGAACATGGGGACTCCGTCATGGCGTAGGCGGCCTTGTTTGCTGCTTCTTGAATGTCGCGACGGGAAGAAGTAGCCGGACGAGGGAGTTCATGAGCCGACTCTGGGAAATTCAGGTAAGCCGAGCTACCCTTTATTGCCATGGAAGCCACGTCATGGGCGCGAGCCGCCATTTCCGCCGTAGGGAATGTTCCAAGCCAGATTCTTGATTTCTTCCTTGGCTCGCGTATTTCAGACACCCATTTCCCCCAGCTTCGCATCCTGACGCCGCGATATGTCGGGTGCCTCAAGGCTTTCCCTTTCTTAAAATCATCCTGATCCGTTGACCCTTTTGCTGATTTTTTTGATATTTTCTTCCCAAGGGATTGCTTTATATACTTCAAATCCATAAATGCTAGCTCGTAATGGAGGAATTAAGGAAGGTGAATTAATCTTGGTGGAGCAAGAGGAATCAGGAGGGAGGAGAAAGATCAATTACGCTTTGAAAAGTTGAAAGTTGAAACTGAACTAGAACAATACTCCAAAATTATAAGAGTACTGTAGTGTGTTTCGAATACTGAGAGCCATTGAATTTTCGTGTACTATATAGGTTTGAGTAAGGCAATGAACAAAAACTAGGAGAGTCTGCTTGCCTTTAATACTCTTCAAATGGGCCCTTCAAGGGTAAAAAAGAATACGAAGATTTATAAATTACTACTTTCTCGAGCTGTCTCACTGTAGGTCTATTTTTTTGGATTTTTTTTTTCAAAATATCTATCTCATTTATAGAAGTAAGACAACTTTATTACTTTTTGCCCTTATTTAGAAAACAAAACATGTTAAGTAAAGTTTTTGGTAATTTTTTTTCCCAATATCTAATCTGGATTCAACCTGATTCGTGTATGTAAGGTTTGAGTTTTTGGTAATCTTAAAAGGAGTATTATAAAAGTTGTATAGAATTTTAAGAACCAACTAATTTTCTTAATGTTGAATTGTTGATGATATGGTTAATTTTGATAAATATAGTGGGACGAAGGGAATATCAAATATAAACCGACCAATTTCAATCAGAAAGGAGCCCCAGTACGTCGACGGACCCAGCTGTATTTTCTTCTCCTTGTTTTGCAACTCAACTACTTCTTCTGGATTGCATATATAGAAGGGAACCCTATTAAGGGACCATAATACTTACATCATCATTATGAAAAATTATTTACTCTAAACAATAGACGTGTTCATGGGTCAGATTGGTAAGAAAGAGAAGTTATATATATGGCTAGTACTATTTTTTGTGTGTTTTGTTTGGGGTGATCTAAATCGAGATGGGCCAAAAAATAAACGAGATGGCCCGTTGAAAACCATGCAATTCACATGGCAGCAAGCCAACTAGGCTTTTTTTGGATGCTATATTTGTTCCCCTCCTCTCCTTAATGTCATCCCCACTTTGCAATAGCAAAATCAAAGCCACAAAAACTCAATTTCTGCCCCGTTGATCATAAGGTGTGGAGGCCAATATATGGAATACTAATTAATTAAAAGTAGAAAAATCATTTTCGCATCACCGTAGACAATTGTATTATTATAGCTATAGCATGGCGATTTCTTACGTATAGTAGGGCTGATGATAAATATATATGGAAATTTATCGGTATTTTTTGCATGTTGGAAATAATGGGGTACGGGTACCCCTCCTATCTCCTTTGTGCTTTATTTTGTCCACTTCATTCAAGTACGACAAACTATTGGCAATTATTATTTATATATATATATATATATATATATATATACATAAAAAATAAATGTGCCCCAAATGAAGCCTTATTCCTTGATAAGTGTACGTGCAAGGCGTGCAGTGCAGTGCGTTGATAAATAGTGCAGATTTCTTTTTGTTTGCTACATAAAAAACAAAAACAAAGTTAAACTATAGTGCAAACAGTGCACTATTGGCATTATTTTTTATGTATATATATATAATATATATGATAATAATAACTGCAACAGTGCAGTTGAGACTTGAGCCAGCAACAACTACTCAATTGGCCAAAAAAAAAAAAAAAACAACTACTCAAATCGCACTGCCGCTACGTTCTGAAACGAGAGGCCTAACGGCCCGTTTGTTAGTATGGCGGCGGGATTAGGCCTAGGTCTCTGCCTCAGCTAGAAAGTTAAGGCCTAAGCCCAGTTTTGAGGCATGGCCTTTAAAAAAAAGGCATAATTTAACATAATTTTCTCCCGATGAATTAAGCATAATTAATAAATTTTTTGTTTTTTTTGGCGGAAAAATTAATAAATTTTTATTTAAATTTTAATACTACTAAATTACATTTTAAATATTTTGTGATAAATTTAACCTAAGGGGGGTCTATATGAGTTCGGTAAATAACAGTAATAGAATTTTTTTTAAACCGAAAGTAAAAACAAATTAACTTTTTAGGCTAAAGGGCTCTAGGGAAAGCAACGCCCCTCCAATTAAGTCAAAATGGAATTTACATCAGTGAAGATCTTGTAGAGAAAAATTGGAAGGAGAATACAAAAATAGTTTACCGTATAGAATAATTTGTGGTTGTGTACTAGTATAGTACTACTTCTAAATGAACATCATTGTATTTTCTTTATGCCTTTATAAAAAAAAAGAGTGTCGAAAAGGTAAGGGTAGAAAAACACAAACAAAAATTAAATAAATATAAAGGAATAAAGGAATAAAGAGAAGGAAAATGACTTATGCATGGAAATGCTAAAGTTGTCAGGTCACATTTGAATGATAAATACTAATTAATATATGTGTAAACAAGTTTTTCGGTGCAGGCTGCCAAACATTAATCAACAAAAAAATTTCCAATAGAGTATAATACTCTATTGAAGATCTAACATACAAAGTGCTTCAATTCAATAGAAGCGCAATAAGCTGCTGTCGGCCTAAAGCTAAAGGTGCGACTTGCTTCACAAAGTTCGTCGGCCTGAAGGTGGAGAGCCCGCCATAGGCCATAGCCAATCCGGACCCAAGCAAAGCAATGCCAATGATGATATGAAGCTGAGCGATCGAGGGTTGCACCACGTCTTTAAATCCTCAATTTATTCACGTGTTAAAAATTGACTTCTGGTTTTGGGTTTTGCTCAACTTGTGTTCGAGTCCTAACTTCTGGCCCTCCTAATAATATAATTCACAAAACTAAATGAATACGTATCCATTGCTCAAATCCAACAGGCAAACTTTGATTGTTTCCCAGTTCGATCGAATTCAAGTGGTTTAATTCCTCCAAGTTTCAGAATTGAAAATGTTCCATGAGCCTAATAAAAGAATTTGAAGTAACCAAATTCAGCAGGATGATCATAATTCATATGCCAAAGCAAAGCAGCATAACTAATATATGTAAAAGAGTGGTAAGCATTACAAGAAAGTAGCAGCAGCCGGTTTAGACTGATCATTTAACAGGGTGCCCTATCACCATAATTAAAATGTCATTTTTGCGAAAAAGGCGTTCACTAGATTACAATATCTTTCTCCATCGAGAGAATTAATATGTTGGGTAAGGTTTGTCTGGGTTTAAATCATATTTTCTGTCACTACATATGAATGCAGCCAAGACTCCATATGGGTGACAAGTGAATGGTCCAGAAACAGCTAAACTCTAAACAACTTCCTTCAAAGTTCAAACACAAAAGGAAAATTTGGATATAATAAAAGGCAAATTATACAATACACCGGCAGGTGGAGTTTATCATAAATGCTAATATACTCCAACATTATCACATACCAAACGGAAAAGGAAAAGGTATATAAATAAGTTTCAAGAACAAAAACTGCCCACTTGAGTTAAATTGGTAGTTTCGCAGGGATAAATGTAATGTATTCCATTCCATGCTCTTCTGATAGGTTCTGATGGACTTTTAGTCCTGCATACAAGAAAAACAGAGTGTTGGTAAATATATGTATTGTAGTCTGCAACTCAATTGGTAACAAAACGTGATTGTTTAAAAAGAATGGTTTGATCTTTTTGAGGCCGAGAAAACAAATTCTTACCTTTTCAAGTGGTTTGATCTGTAGCTTACTACATGCAAATGGAACTTCACATTGAAGCAAATGATATATAGGTCCGTTGCCCAAATTAGACAGGCTGCAGCAGTAAAATGATGTGTTGTTCTCGACAATATGATTCTGCTCAATGTAACGAAGGCATTTTAGTTCCAAACCCCCCTTTCCTCGATAATAAGAAACAAATATGACATCTTCATCATACGGGTGAAAACCAATAGATTGAACAGGGGTGTAATAGAAATCAGAGATCTCAGGGCAGCGAAATCTGCACTTTAAAGACCATTGGTAATCTTCTTCAAGCACCCAAATCTTCAATTTCAAAAGGGTTGTCCTATTAGTGTCATACATTGCTAAATGAATACGTCCATTGCTCGATCCAACTTGTAATTTTTGTATTTCATACTTGTAAATGACGCCAGGGATGTCTATTGCTCGAGCCATATACTTCTTATTGACAACTTTATCGACTGTAAATCGCAACATGTGTCCGGACTTCGATAATCTATATATTGCCCCTTGAAGGTAGGCAGATTGTTCAACCCACTTGGCTTTAGTGACATCTTTTTCTAGTTTGAATGATGAATTGGCCCAATCCCCAGTTTCCGAATTGAAAACGTTCAAGCGCTTTAAACCCTGCTGGAAGCGAACGATTTTGAAGTACCTGGATTCACCAGGATGAAATGCCAAAGCGGCATAACAACAAACACTTGGAGAAGGCTTGGGAACTTTAACAAACTGATCTGTTCTAGGGTTAATTACATAATAATCGTGCAATATTTTTGGCCTCTCGACCTTTCCATCCGTATTCCGGCTCTGCCGGGGGTAGTGGCAATCACCTCGGCATATCAAAACCAAACCATTACACGATGCCATCAATTTCGCAAGTCTAATATCAGAGTACTGGTGCGTCTCCTCCATTGTCCTCAAAAAAACATAGCCGAAAGATTTATCGACATTCAAAGATTGATGTTTGAGCATATAACAAAAAATTTCGTGTCTGTAGGGTTTGGATGATTCTTTACGAACATGTATGGATCCGGAGTAGGAGAGGGCCGCCATGGTTGGAAAGCAGGAAACAGTGATAAAGTCTTGCCATGAGTGTGAAACGCACGTGAGACGGACAAGCTCTTTTCCGGACAATCTGCATAGGATATCTACTTTCAGTTCGGTTGGTAAATCATCAAAAGTTATGTTGTTGATGTACTTTTTCTTCTTCTTTTTCACAACGTTCTGTTCCACCATTTTTTTTTCAGAGAATTCTGAAGGAAAAAAAAATTAGGTACAAGTAGCCGCCAATGACGAGTGGACTGGCGACTGACTTGGTATTCTCGAAAACGATTTGAACTAGGGTAAAATTTGTTCTAAGTCTAGCCCAACGCCCCAACCGAAAGTCCACAAGGACGAAGGAGTCGGTTTTTTTTTTTTTTTTTTTTTGATTGAGTAAAGGACGAAGGAGTTTTAAAATTGATTGAATTAGTTTTGAAATTAGAGTTATTATTTGGTACGCTTATTTTGCTACTGATTAACATGATAGGATTCTAATTCCAAGAGGGAATGACTACGAGGCCATACCTATTTGTAGTAAAACTTTGTTTTGATATTTCATCAATACGAGAAATGTGTGGTCCTTGGAAAATTGTTCATATTTTGGATTGAAATTATTTGAAGGTATATACATAATTGCTTGAGCTGCCGATTAATGCAAAATTCCAAAAACGGAAAGAGCTCATAATTGGAGTTTGGGGAGCTTAGCACATAATACCAAAATATTTTTAAAAGACTGTTGAAGATCTAACATACAAAGTGCTGCAATTCAATAAAAGCGCAACAAGCTGCTGTCGGCCTAAACCAAAAGGTGCAACTTGCTTCACAAATTTCGTCGGCCTGAAGGCGGAGAGCCCTAGGCAATCCGGACCCAAGCAAAGATACGATGATATGAAGCCGAGCGATCGAGGGCTGCACCAAGGACTTCTGGTTAACTTGATTTATTCACGTGTTAAATTGATTTCTGGTTTTGGGTTTTGCTCAACTAATTGTATTCTGAGTTCTAACTTTTAATTCTTGTGTGTGGCCCTCCTAATAATTCACAAAACTAAATGATTACGTCCATTGCTCAATCCAACAGGCAAATTTTGGTGTTTAAGACATGTGCAATGGCGCCAAGGGTGTATAGCCTGAGCCAAGTCTTTTTCTTACAGCTTTGATCGTTTCCCAGTTGGAATTGAAAATGTTCCATGAGCCTAATAGCAACGAAGTTGAAGTAGTAACTAAATTCAGCAGGATGATCATGATATGCCAAACCAAAGCAGCATAACTAGATGTGAAAGACAGCAAGCCGGCTTTTAGACTGATCATTTAACCAGGCCCTATCATTATTAAGATGTCATTTTTTGCGAAAAGGCTTTTGCTAGTTTATTGTTAATAATTTATTGTTATAGGGTTTTAGAAATAAAATATATATAACTAATTCACTAAGTTTAGTCCAAATTAAAATTAAAATTTTATTTTAAGGGTTAGAAAAATTAAAATTTTGTAAAAGATGTATTGGGACCAATAAAATAATAACATGTGTCATGATATGTGATTGACACGTCAGGGAGTAAAATTGGGGTGTGACACTAGGAGGGGCGCCTAGCATCAGTCTTTGTGAAATGTCTGCGCATGCGGTGGAGATGGAGGAGGTAAAATCATGGGATTTAATTTTCAAAATAGAGATTTTCATTCGGAAATTGTGAGAGATAATTTTGCTGGAATTTTGGATAGGGAAGAGCAAGATTTAAGCTCAATATCTAAAAGTCAATGAGCAAAAATAAAAAAAAGTTACAATTAGTTACTAGAGATAACTAGATCTGTTCCCGCGGGTTGTACTCTTGTGTTTCCAATTTGTCATTATAATTTTTTGTTCAATTTGTCATTATAAGTTATAACGAAGGCATTTTAGTGCTAACAAATTCTCTCCTTCAAAATATAAGAAACAAAAATAACATCTTCATCAAACGGCTGAAAACCAATAGATCGAAGGGAGGAGGAGTGATAGAAATCGGAGATCTGAGGGCACCCAAAGCTGCACTTTAAAGACCATAGGTAATCTTCTTCAAGATCAAGCACCCGAATCTTCAAAATGGTGGTCGCCGTCCTTTTTAGTGTTATACATTGCTAAATGAATACGTCCATTGCTCAATCCAACATGTAATTCTGGTATTTCAGACTTGTCAATGGCGCTGGGGATGTCAATTGCTCAAGCCATATCCTTCTTTCCCACAACTTTATCGACTATAAATCGCAAGATGTGTCCGGACTCCGATGTTCTATATATGGCCCCTTGAAGATAGGCAGATTGTTCAACCAAAAATGTTCCTATCTACCAAAAATTAGTGCTCAAGAGCACAACTTGGTTGGAAACTTGGAATAATGGTTATCGGAACATTCTTTTGGAATCCGATTCTCTTGTTGCTATCTCGAAGGCAAACACTCCGCTCTCTACCGAGGGTCCCAGATAGATTGATTTCCGCTATACGAGAACTCATTGGTTGTCCATGAAAGTGTAATATTTGACATGTCTATCGAGACACCAATATGTGTGCAGATTGGATGGTTACTCACTCTGATCATCTGCCATTGAGTCTCCATGTTTTTCATACTCTACCATCTCCGGAGCTGACATCGTTGCTTGCAGCTGATGCTTATAAGTAGTCTGGACGGGTCATTTAATTGTTTTATGTAGTTTTTGTTGTTTCGTTTTACCTCATATATAAAAAATTTTCAAGTTCGAAGACTTCTATCCTATTTTATCTGTGGTAGTTTCGAGGGTCAAGAAAATTTGATATTTAATTAATGGCAGTACATTTTTTTACCCAAAAAAAAAGGTCAAGAAAATGCTATTCAGCCGAATTTTTTTTCCTCCAAAAAACTGGATGGATGAAACTGTTCTTTATTCAAATTTATTCTCAAGCAGATGATATTAGCTAGTGTTGATGCAAAACTTAACTCCCTGGGTGTGCTATTGGTCATTAATTAATCACTACTAACACCTACATATAATCTAACATAACATTATACTGGCCATAGATCAGATGCAAATGTAATGCCAAGTGCCACAAACAAAATACTATTCGACTTCCTTCAAAGACAAAAGGTAGTATATCAAAATCTATTTGATAGCCTAAACACAACATTCATGGAAAATTTATAATCAAATCAGCAATGCTATACTCCAACATTATCACATGCCAGCAGAAAAAAGGATTAACTGCCCACTTGAGTTATGACGACGATTAGGGAGGAATATATTTGATCTGTTCCGATAGGCTCTGCTGGACCTTTTAAAATTGATGCTGCATACAAGAAAAACAGAGTGGTTGTAATCTGCAGCTCAATTAGAAAGAATGGTTTGATCTTTTTGAGGCTGAGAACCAAGTTCTTACCTTTATAAGTGGTTTGATCTGTAGCTTCCTACATGCAAATGGAACTTCACATTGAAGCAAATGATATATAGGTCCAGTTCTGAAATCAGACCCGTAGCGCCTGTAATAATTAAATGATCTGCTGTTTTCGATAATAGGATTCTGCTCATGGTAACGAAGGCATTTTAGTTCCAACAAATAGTTTCTCTGAAAATAAGAAACAAAAATAACACCTTCATCATACGGGTGAAAACCAATAGATTGAACGTAGGTTTTATAGAAATTGGAGATCTGAGGGCAGCAAAAGCTGCACTTTAAAGACCATTGGTAATCTTCTTCAAGCACCCAAATCTTCAAAATGGTCCTTTGAATGTCATACATTGCTAAATGAATACGTTCATTGCTCAATCCAACATGTAATTTTGGTATTTCAGACTTGTCAATGGCGCCAGGGATCTCAATTGCTCGAGCCAGATCCTTCTTACTGACAACTTTGTCGACTGTAAACCGCAAGAGGTGTCCTGACATTGATAATCTATATATGGCCCCTTGAAGATAGGCTGATTGTTCAACCCAATTGGCTTTAGTGATATCGTTTTCCAGTTCGAACGGTGAAGTGACCCAATCCCCAGTTTCAGAATTGAAAACGTTCAAGCGCTGAACACCCTGGAAGCGAACGATTTTGAAGAAGTTGGATTCAGCAGGATGATAAGCCAAAGCGGCATAACAACAAACACTTGGAGAAGGCTTGGGAACTTGAACATATTGATCGGTTTTAGGATTAATCACATAATAACTGTACAATACTTTATGCATCTCGAGCAGGCCATCCTTATCCCACCGTGGGTAGTGGCGATCACCTCGGCATATCAAAACCAAACCATTACACGATGCCATCAATTGCGCAAGTGTAATATCAGAGCAATTGTGCGGCTCCATTGTCCCCAAATTAACATAGCGGAAAGATTTATCGACATTCAAAGATTGATGTCTAAGCATATTAAACAAAGTTTCGCTTCCGTAGAGACTAGATCTAGATGAGTCTTTATGGACATATATGGATCCAGAGTAGGAGAGGGGTAAAGCCGCCATGGTTGAAAAGCAGGAAACAGTGATGAAGTCTTGCCATGGGTGTGAAACCAATGTGAGACGGACAAGTTCTTTTCCGGACAATCTGCATAGGATATCTACTTTTAGTTCGGTTGGTAAATCATCAAAATTTACGTTGTTGATCTTCTTCTTCTTTCCAGAATTGAGCTTCTTGTTGTTATTCTTCTTCTTTGCAACGCTCTGTTCCTCCATTTTTTTTTTGTCAGAAAACGATTTTGAAGTCCATAAGGAGTCTTAAAATTGATTGAATTCATTTGGAGGTAAAATCATGGGGGATTTAATTTTCAAAATAGAGATTTTCATTCGGAAATTGTGGGGGATAATAATCTTGCTGGAATTTTGGATAGGGAAAGAGCAAGATTTAAGCTCAATCTAAAAGTCAATGAGGAAATGAACACTAACTTTGTTTATATTTGTTCATTTACCTAATTAAACTAACACAAATGAACACTAACCGAACACGAACACAAATCATACGACTAACGTCCTGTTTATTTACAGGCCTAGAGAACATATATATAATTAATCCAACATTATACCGGCTAGATCAAATGGAAATGTAACATATAAACACACCACTTACCTACTGTCAAAAAAAAAACACACCACTTAGCTTACAAATGGGGGAAAAAAAAAGAAGCCTGATTATATCAATGAAAAAGGCTAATTGTAACCAACTACTTGGCTGTTTGACATGTTCCATAATCAAACATAAACTGCATATATAATTGATCAAAGAAAGTCAAGTCAACAAATTTTGATTGAAATTCAAGAGTACAAAGATTTCAATAATCAAACAAACTAAACTATAAGCCTCTTTTGTGCCAATAAAAAAAAAACTATAAGCCTCTCACGCGTATAGCAACAAAATCAAAGAAAAACAATAAAACTTTTAAGAATCTATATTTTGCAAATGTCATATGCAAAAGGAGGCTTCGCAATGAAACAAAGGGAATACAAATTTATGATCCTTACCCCATCGTGAATATATAGACTGGAATATTGGCTTGGTGTAATTAATCATTTTCTCATCACTATACTCGATGGAGATTAAATTCATAATAATGGCTTTAGAATCCACATAACCAACGATTATAGAATCGAAATATGGGTGAAAAGTGAAGGGTTTTGGGGAGATTAATATTCTACTGATCTCGTTGCAAGGGAAACTACACTTCAAATTCAACCCATCGCTACTTGCAAACTTGATCTGACCATTGCTCAATCCAATGCATGCTGATTCATCAACAATCTTAGCCGTTTGAGGAATCTCAATTTCTTGAACAAACCCAACAAGGATTTTTGTAGACGAATCTTAGAACAGGCCCTGACATGGACAATCTATAAATTAATTTTCAGAATTGAAAATGTTCCATGAGCCTAATACCATAGAAGCAACGATTTTGAAGTAACTAAATTCAGCAAGATGATCATGATATATATACCAAAGCAAAAGCAGCATAGCTAGATGTAAAAGAAAAAGAGTGGTAACTGGTAAGCATTACAAGAAAGTAGCAGCAGCAGATTTAGAACGAAAACTACCCACTTGAGTTAAATGTCTATAACCAAATTCTTACCTTTTTAAGTGGTTTGATCTGTAGCTTCATACATGCAAATGGAACTTCACATTGAAGCAAAAGATATATAGATCCATTGCTGGAATCAGGCAGGTAGCGCCTGTAGTAATAATCAAAAGATCTGCTGTTTTCGACAATAGGATTCTGCTCGTGGTAAGAAGGCATTTTAGTTCCAACAAATCATGTCTTCCAAAATAAGAAACAAAAATAACATCTTCATCATACGGGTGAAAACCAATAGATTGAACGGAGGTGTAATAGAAATTGGAGATCTCAGGGCAGCTAAAGCTGCACTTTAAAGACCATTGGTAATCTTCTTCAAGCACCCAAATCTTCAAAATGTTTGTCCTTTTAGTGTCATAATACATTGCTAAATGAATACGTTCATTGCACAATCCAACATGTAATTTTGGTATTTCAGACTTGTCAATGGCGCCAGGGATCTCAATTGCTCGAGCCAGATCCTTCTTTCCCACAACTTTATCGACTGAAAATCGCAAGATGTGTCCTGACTCCGATAATCTATATATTGCCCCTTGAAGATAGGCAGATTGTTCAACCCGCTTGGCTTTAGTCACATCTTTTTCCAGTTGGAATGGTGAATTGGCCCAATCCCCAGTTTCAGAATTGAAAACGTTCATGCGCTTCAAACCCTGCTGGAAGCGAACGATTTTGAAGTGTCTGGATTCAGCAGGATGATAAGCCAAAGCGGCATAACAACAAACACTTGGAGAAGGCTTGGGAACTTGAACATATTGATCGGTTTTAGGGTTAATCACACAATAATTGTACAATACTTTTTGCCTCTCCAACTGGCCATCCTTATTCCACTGGTAGTGGGCTAGTGGCGATCACCTCGGCATATCAAAACCAAACCATTACACGATGCCATCAATTTCGCAAGTGTAATTTTAGAGTATTGCTCCGGCTCCATTTCCCCCAAACTAACAAAGCTGAAAGAATTAGTGTCGACATCCTCCAAAGATTGATGTTTGAGCATATAAAAAAAAGTTTCGTATCCGAAGAGACTGGATGAGTCTTTATGGACATATATGGATCCAGAGTAGGAGAGGGCCGCCATGGTTGAAAAGCAGGAAACAGTGATCAAGTCTTGCCATGAGTGTGAGACGCACGTGAGACGGACAAGTTCTTTTCCGGACAATCTGCATAAGATATCTACTTTGAGTTCGGTTGGTAAATCATCAAAAGTTACGTTCTTGATTTTCTTCTTCTTTGCAACACTCTGTTTCTCCATTTTTTTTGTCTTAGAAAACTTGAGGGAAAAAAAAAGTATTCAATGGAAGCCGCCAATGACAAGTGGCGACTGTCTCCGTATTTCCGAAAACGATTTTGAAGTAGGGTAAAATTTGTTCAAGTCCGGCCCAAAACGAAGGAGTCTAAAATTAATTGAATTAATTTTGAAATTATTTTGTTTTCAATTTAGGTAAATAAACAAGTGAAGCACGTGTTTTCAAATTATTTTTTTAAATCTAGAATGAATAGACTAAGATATTTAATCTTGGTTTATATAATTATATTTGATTTCAAATGATTTTTGTTGAGCACCATGGATTGGTTCGAAACTTACTTGTCACTTAGAACCCAGAATCCAAGTAAAGGTCGAAAGTCTCACCTAAATAAGATAAACGTCTAAAGTATAACCTCTCATAAACTTATAAGCTCACACATATACGTACTACTTTCCAACTCTCCTACTACATACAGGGACTCTACTACTGACTTATTTGTCGGAGAGGATCCCTTAGGGACACACCTGAGACACCCATCTCATGATTCTCTCTCTTACAAGCCATTCAGAGCACTTTGTATTTCGATGTTGGGGCATGACACGGTTTGACATCCAATAATTTTTACCACTATTTCTCACCAAATATTTCGCTTCATTTTTTCATTGGCCATAGTCCATATCTTTATTATTTAACAAATATATATGGGAGGCCATGGGCTTTGATGGACTTATGCGACTATTAGCTGATCTTTGAACCTGATTTATATTTACCCAACAGTTAACTTTTCATAGGAGTTTAGTTTGTTTAAGGAGCTTGATAGCTCTAGTGGGAGAGATGGAGAGTTCAGTTCTTGAGTTCCAAAAGGTAATAACTATGAGCCCATAGTCCATATCTTTATTATTTAACAAATATATATAGGAGGCCATGGGCTTTGATGGACTTATGCGACTATTAGCTAATCTTTGAACCTGATTTATATTTACCCAACAGTTAACTTTTCAGAGCTTAAAGTGACAAAAATTTAAAGTTCAAGAGCACAACTGATGGTATCAAAAAAAAAAAAAGAGCACAACTGAAAACTTACAAGTTTGAAGACTTCTCTCCTATTTTATTTGTAGTAGTTTTAGGGTAAAAAAATGCTATTCAGCCGATTTTTTTTCCTCCAAAAAACTGGTGGATGAAACTGTTCATATTCAATTTTGTTCTCTCAAGCACATGATATTAGCTAGTGTATGCAAATTGCAAAACCAAACTCCCTCGGTGTGCTATTGGACATTAATTAATTACTACTAACTAATACCTACATATAATCCAACATTATACCGGCTATAGATCAGATACAAATGTAAGTCTATACCACTAATTAGCTAATTATAACAAAAGGGAAAAGGGGAAAAAGCCTGATTAAATCAATGAAAAATGCTAATTGTAACCATCTACTTGGCTGTTTGACATGTTCCATAATCAAACATACTCTGAATAATTGATCAAACAAATGTCAAGTCAACAAATTTTGATTGAAATTTAAGAGTACAAAGATTTCAATAATCAAACAAACTAAACTATAAGCCTCGTATAGCAACAAAATTAAAGAAAAACAATAGACTACTATAAAAAAAGCTATAATTTGGAAAAGGGGGCTTCACAATGAAACAAAGGGAATACAAACTTATGATCCTTACTCCCAATTTATTCCCGTGTTAATTTGATAGTTTTGGGTTTTGCTCAACTTGTATTCGAGTTCTAAGTTCTAATTCTTGTGTGTGTTTCACCAAAAAAAAAAAAAATTCTTGTGTGTGGCCCTCCTAATAATATTTTATGTCACTATATATGGATGCAGCAAAGAATAGTGCGTTTATAACCGACAACCAATTATACCAGCATCTATATGGGTGACAAGTGAATGGTCCAGAAACAGCTAAACTCTAAAGAGACCAGCCCTGTTGATGATGCCTTCAGTAAATGAATTAATTATCAAACAGAGCAATTATCAGAATTAGAAAGCAATGCCAAAATGCCAAACAAAATGCTATTCAAAGACAAAATGTAGTATATCAAAATCCATTTGACAGCCTAAACACAACATTCATGGAAAATTTGGATATAATCAAATCAAATCAGCAATGCTATATACTCCAACATTATCACATGCCAAAAGAAAAGGGATTAAACTGCCCACTTGTAGTTTTGCAGAGTACTCTTGAGATAACGACGATTAGGGCTCTTCCAAAACCCATGGACAAAAATTAAATGCCAATCCAAACACGGGTCTTTGGCCAATAAGACCTCCCGTCCCCTCCAGGTCCCTCAATCCAAACACATGGTTAATTGCTGCATACAAGAAAAACAGAGTGTTGATAAATAGTATATGTACTGCAACTTAATTTGGTCATAAACGTGATGGAAGATGTTTTAGAGGCGAAAGACAAACTCTTACCTTTTTAAGTGGTTTGATCTGTAGCTTACTACATGCAAATGGAACTTCACATTGAAGCAAATGATATATAGGTCGGATGCTGAAATCAGACACGTTATATGATCTACTATTTTCAACAATAGGATTCTGGTCATGGTAACGAAGGCATTTTAGTTCCAACAAATAGTTTCTCTGAAAATAAGAAACAAAAATAACACCTTCATCATACGGGTGAAAACCAATAGATTGAACGTAGGTTTTATAGAAATTGGAGATCTGAGGGCAGCAAAAGCTGCACTTTAAAGACCATTGGTAATCTTCTTCAAGCACCCAAATCTTCAAAATGGTCCTTTGAATGTCATACATTGCTAAATGAATACGTTCATTGCTCAATCCAACATGTAATTTTGGTATTTCAGACTTGTCAATGGCGCCAGGGATCTCAATTGCTCGAGCCAGATCCTTCTTACTGACAACTTTGTCGACTGTAAACCGCAAGAGGTGTCCTGACATTGATAATCTATATATGGCCCCTTGAAGATAGGCAGATTGTTCAACCCAATTGGCTTTAGCGACATCGTTTTCCAGTTCGAACGGTGAAGTGACCCAATCCCCAGTTTCAGAATTGAAAACGTTCAAGCGCTGAACACCCTGGAAGCGAACGATTTTGAAGAAGTTGGATTCAGCAGGATGATAAGCCAAAGCGGCATAACAACAAACACTTGGAGAAGGCTTGGGAACTTGAACATATTGATCGGTTTTAGGGTTGATGACATAATAATTGTACAACACTTTTTGCCTCTCGATCTGGCCATCCTTATTCCACCGTTGGTAGTATCGATCACCTCGGCAGATCAAAACCAAACCATTACACGATGCCATCAATTTCGAAAGTCTAATATCAGAATGGTCGGGATCCAAGTCCATTGTCCCCAAACTAACATAGCTGAAAGAATTATTATCGACATCCAAAGATTGATGTTTGAGTATAGAAGAAAAAGTTTCGTATATGTAGAGTCTGGTTAAGTGTTGATTGACATATATGGATCCAGAGTAGAAGAGGGGTGAAGCCGCCATTGTTGAGAAGCAGGAAACAGTGATCATTTCTTGCCATGAGTGTGAAACCAACGTGAGACGGACAAGTTGTTTTCCGGGCAATCTGCATAAGATATCTACTTTCAGTTCGGTTGGAAAATCATCAAAATTTACGTTGTTGATCTTCTTCTTCTTTTTTGTTGGTTTGGGCATCTTCTTTTTCTTCTTTGCAACGCTCTGTTACTCCAATTTTTGTTTTCTCAGAAAACGATTTTGAAGTCCCAAGTCCATAATAAGGAGTCTTAAAATTGATTGAATTAATTTTTGAAATGTATGCGGTGGGGATGAAGGAGGTAAAACTAAAATCATGGGATTTAATTTTCAAATTAGAGATTTTTTCATTCGAAAATTGTGGGAGATAATCTTGCTGGAATTTTGGACAGGGAAAGAGCAAGATTTAAGCTCAATCTAAAAGTCAATGAGGAGAATAAGCAAAAATCACAAAAGTTGCAATTACTTAACAGAGATAATTAATTCTGATGATTTAAGTTGCTTGAATGATGTGGGTTGGGCAGGAAAATCGATTATGGATGATGGGGCCCAAAAGATGTTGTGGGCTCTAAGAAACTTAATGTTGAGCCTAATTATTTGTCATC
Source organism: Corchorus capsularis (assembly GCA_001974805.1). Taxonomy (NCBI): domain Eukaryota; kingdom Viridiplantae; phylum Streptophyta; class Magnoliopsida; order Malvales; family Malvaceae; genus Corchorus; species Corchorus capsularis. The sequence continues at coordinate 96,386 of AWWV01007768.1, forward strand.
TGTTGACTTTTTTGGTCAATCAAAATCAAATTTGACTATTATTTATGAAAAAATTATATGTGATTAAAATTTTAAAAAATATATTTTAAAAAGTTTAAGTTTTAAATTTTCTAAAGCTTATTTTAAAAGAAATTCAAAAATTATATTTTTGTAACAATTGATAGTCAAAAATAAAGTTAGTTGACGAAAAAAAGTCTAACATTTGACAAATAAAATGTGATGAAGGCGGTAGACAAGTCTAGAATGGTATGTTTTTACACTGTTAATTGTCTACTGATGGTAGAATCTCACTCTTCAACAAAAATAAATGAAATACTTCTTTTTTATACTTCAGAGATACTTATATATATGAAGGAAGATTATTTTATTCAGGTAATATCTCTCATCATCCTTTGGGAGCGCTAATTTCTGATATTAGAGAACGGTTGGCAAGGGGATGGAATTGTGTTTGTCATCATACATTACGAGAAGGGAATTTTTGTGCTGACTCATTATCCAAGATTGGTTGTGAGCTTGAAGATGAAGTGTAATTTTTCCGGAGGAAGATTCAATCCGAGAGATCGTTGATGCGAATGTTAGGGGAGTTGCATTCCCCCGTGGTTTTGTTCTAATCTAGTCTTTTTCTGTTTCGGTTTTTTTTAAAAAAAAGGAAGATTATTTTTGGGAAAGGGTTTAAGTACGAGTAGTACTACTAAACCCCCACTACTGATGTAATATATAAACACACCACTTAGCTAATTATAACAAAAGGGAAAAGGGAAAAAAGCCTGCAGATATTAAATCAATGAAAAATGCTAATTGTAACCATCTACCTTGGCTCTTTGACGTGTTCCATAATCAAACGTACTGAATAATTGATCAAACAAAGTCAAGTCAACAAATTTTGATTGAAATTCAATACAAAAGACTTGAATAATCAAACAAACTAAACTATAAGGTCCGTATAGCAACAAAATTAAAGAAACACAATAAACTTTAAGAAGCTATATTTTGCAAATTGTCGTTTGCAAAGTAGGCTTCAGAATGAAACAAAGGGAATACAAATTTATGATTCTTACGCCATCGAGAATATATAGTCAGGAATATTGGCTCGGCCATATTAATCATTAATTTCTCATCACTATACTCGATGCAGCTGAAATTCATATGTTTAGATCCCACATAACCAACGATTATAGCATCTAAATATGGGTGAAAACTGAGAGGGTTTTGGGAGATATATATTTCACTGATCTTGTTGCAGGGGAAACTACACTTTAAAGACCAACCATTTTGCTTATCAAGCTCCCAAATCTTCAAATCCAACCCATCACTACTTGCAAATTTGATCTGCCCATTGCTCAATCCAATGCAAGCTGACTCATTAACAATCTTAGCCGTCTGATCAGGAATCTCAATTTCTTGAACAACCCAACAATGATTTTTGTCGACGAATCTTAAAACATGCCCTGACATGGACAATCTATAAATCGAGCCTTGGAAATATACAGATTGCTTCACCCATTTAGCTTTAAGGACATTTTCTTTCAACTGAATCCTGAAGCTTCCCCATTTTTCAGTCTGGGACGAGTAAATATCCAAATGGTTAACCCGAAACCGGACGATTTTGAAGTGGGATGTATCAGCAGGGTGGTAAGCCAATGCAGCATATTTATACGAAGCAGAGTTTTGTTTAGGCTTGACAATTTTGAGATATTGCTTCGTCAAGGGGTTAACAACATAATAAGTGTAAATCTTCTTACGTTTATTACGAGAATTCTGAGAATCCGCCGCAACTTCCTGAAGAATAGTTTCATAGTGACTGTGACAGAGCAAAAGTAAGCCATTGCAACTTTCCTGCAACTCTCGGGTCAATTCGAAACCCAAACCTACGGAATTAAGAGAGAAATTGGTACAGCAACCGAGTTTTCCTGTTGAATTGTCGAAAGGGATTTTAGAGATCTGGCCGAGGGGTTTCTTCGTATGGTCACGCTTGTATAAGAGTCCAGCATATGTGGGAAAGCAAGAGGCAGCAAGCAAGATTCGCCATGTTTTTGAAACACACTTGAGTTTTCCTCGATCTTTTATGTCTAACCTACGAAAGACATCAATTTTCGAGTCGTCCGCTAATTCCTCGAAGCTTGTTTTGTCCTTCTTTTGCCGTTTACAGATCTCTTCGCCCATCATGATCCCTGCAACCTGTTAATACAAAAATTGTACGAGGTTATAATTAGTTGATTGTCTCATTGGGAAGAGATGATTAATTAGCAATTAGCATAAATTAAGAACAAAAAAAAATTAACCTTAGGTTTTTATGATTTTGCATCTAATAAGGTTCTAAGTTAGGGTAGAGTGGTATAGATTATAAAGCAGGACTTTATTTTTTACAATAAAATAAAAAATATTGGTATTGTAACCTAATTAATCATGAAAAAATAGCACGACCGCTCTCAATTGATAGGACCCAATGTAACTAGTTGATATCTAGATATCCATACCAAACAAAATTCTAATATGAAATCATTAAATTAGTCGGGACTCAATATGATTACTGGATATTGAACAATTGATACCAAACAAAATTATAATATAAATTCATAGTAGCCCAAAAAATCTCAAGTATAGTATCTTTATATCCGACCCAACCCGTTTCCGTCCTTTTATATTTTTCCTAGTTAAAACAAAGCCCAAAATGACTTTGTAAAACAAACATGAGAACATGCTCAAAAGGACCAGAACTGATAACTAGAGCCCAATCTATGTTCTTGTCATTTTTTATAGATAAAAGTTAGGTTAAAATCTCAATTAGGGCCTTGAATTTTGTCAAAAGGGTCAAATAAGTGTCCAAATTATGAAAAGGTCAAATTAGTGTCTGAACTTTTCGATTTGGGTCAATTCAGTCCAAAATGTTAGATTATAAGTCTGTTAAATGTAAATAATCCAAAACATTTTGGACTGAATTGACCCAAATCAAAAAGTTCAGGCACTAATTTGACATTTTCATAGTTTGGGCACTTATTTAACCCTTTTGGCAAAGTTTAGGACCCTAATTAAGATTTTAGCCTAAAAGTTAGCCTAAGTCCCCATATGTTTGCTTTTAGGTAAAATCTATAAGATCAGCAAACTTAACTTGAAAGAATGTAAGATCACCATGGTAGGATAATGCCATCAAAATCTAACACTGAAAGCAATCTGTCAACACCATAGTATGTTATTTTTATATATATAGGTTACCCAGAAGATTGAACATGCCCTGCAACATTGGATAATAAAATGGCAAAATTTGGAATAAGGGGGTTGACAGGAAATTTGAGGTGTAGTTTGACCTCTGTGGGCTTTAATTTAAGCCTCCAAACGTGCACCAATTTTAGGTAAGCTGTCCATGTCCAGATCAATTATTTTACAGTTGATTCTAATTTTATTTATTTATTTATTATGGAATAATAATCATTAAGTAGGCGCTTTGTGTTGTGGCCTAGCATGTTCACCAGAAAAATCATTGCTCTAAAACACTTAACAATATTTCTCTAATTTCTTTTTCTTCTGCTTTCAGTTTTTCTGGTTTGTAATTTGACTCTCATACTATATATAGATATTATAATGACAACTTGATGATTGACAACTTGGAAGCTTATATTAGCCTTTGAGTGTGCACTCTGCCTTTCCACTAAGATTGTGGTGCATTTTTTTTATATGGCCCATATAAGTTTTCAACTTTGATCCTTCATATATAGCTTGGGTTGCAAAGTAATAAGCCTGAGCACTAAAATTTCATCAGTGTTTTTTGTTAAAAGTATTCATAATTGCCATAATTATATACTTGCTTAAGGCTATATATATATGAGTCACATGTTAATGCGTGCCATTGCATAGAAAAGATACTTGAATGATAATTAACTATAGGAAGAATTTGAATCAATAGCCACCATATTCAATGTAGTTTGATGCTTTGAGAATAAACAAGGATAAACAAACCCAAATTGTTGGAAAGAAAAAGAAAAATGCAAATAGGAATTTCCAATTCTGAAATCACACCTCATCCAAATAAAAACTTGGATGCTATTGTTTATTGATCTCAACATGTCTTTGCTTTTTAAAAAAGCATTCACCAAGACACCAACTGTTTTTTTTTTTTTTTTTTTTTGCTTTTAATGTTAGTATTGATTTTTACAGATTATCAGTTCCTGCAAAGTCTTTCACAGTAAATCCAACCTTCTCAAACCTCCCTTTTTCACTGTTTTGTCTGAATTTCAAATAATCTGCACATACAAATGGCTTATAAATTCTCAAGCTTTCTTCTCCAACAACTTCATTTGGTGCAGATATCACTTTTTCATCTTCAAAGCACCAAAAGAATGCCAAAGAAAACCTATTTTTCACCCTTTTCTTCAACACAACTCTGTGTTTTGATGACCTTAACTTGCCATTACTCCATGCATGCAATAGGTCACCAATGTTGACAACAAGTGTATCTTCACAAGGGTTTATGTCCATCCACTTTCCCTCCTTTGATCTTACTTGGAGTCCTCCAATTTCATCTTGATAAACAATTGTTACACAGCTCATGTCGGTGTGCATGCCTAGCCCTTCAACTTCTTCTTCTTCTTCTTTAATGCCATTTGAAGGAGTGTAGTTGTTTATTCTGACATAACCATGACAGTTGCTGAATTCAGACTCATTATATTTCTTCTCCAAATCTTCTCCCAAGCTTTGCAAGACATCTTTAACTATCTTTTTTGATAGCTTGGTCATCAAGTTACCATATTCTCTCAATATCTCACTGCATGAAGCATAAGTATAATCATATAAACATGCATGAAAGCACAAAGCCATATATGATAGACATGAATTCATGTTGTTATTACCTGAACTCTGAATTTGGCTGGTCGGAAAGAACATCAACTGAACTTTGTGCAGAAGCAAAAAAGTCCGGTCCTGAGACTCGAAGACTCTCAAAGAAAGGGGAAGCAATGAATTGAGGGGTGTAGGTTTTCAAAGATGAAGTTGGGCCAAGCTTGAGTTTGGACTCAATAGGGAGACTAAAGATATGATTTGAGAGGGAATAAAGCTTCTTGTAAAGATCTTGGGGGACTCCATGATTGGTTATGCGGAAGAATCCCCATTCGCTGCAGGCTAAGAGGAGGGAGGATAGGGAGGAGGGACTCAAGGGCTGAGAGATGTCAAACACAGGAAGTTCTATGCTGGTGTTGGATTCAGGCATTATTAATTTTATCTGCACATATGAAAATGGGGGTTAGTTTGTTCAGTTGGCTTGAGGTCTTATATATATAGCTAGTTGCCTTGAGGCTTGAGATATGCAGAGTGGAAAGAAAGAAATATATAGACATTGAGATGCACATGGCAGATGTGATTATATATTATATTCAATTCAATCAGATTCTAAGTCCTAGCCACTAGCTAGACACCATAATTAATTTAACAGGAACTACCTAACCTTAGTCTAAGCCAAAATTTAACCCTTGATAAAAGCTAAAGGTCTAAACTTCAAATCTTCATGTTCCTTTGCATTTAAGAGAATCATAAAAGGGAAAACATAAGTACCCTTTAATTTTCCTTTTAGTACTTCTTTTTTTTTTTTTTTTCTTTTTTCTATCAAGGGTTTTTCTTGATGATGAAATCTTTCTACTCTGCAGCTGATAATTCTAAAGAGAGTCCATAATAAAGATTGAACAAGTTGGAACAAGAAAAGATTCCAAAATTACTACAATTCTAGATTAGTGAAACAATCTGCCGAGGAAAAGGGAAAATAAACCACTTTACAATAATTTCAGATCAACAAAAGTACATGCATACAAATCTAGACACAAATTGATTAAAATATTGAGGGGGACAACCCTGTTTTCAAATTATAAAAAAGCCTAAGTCTATAGTATATTCTTTGTTTTGTTTGTTTATTATAAGGTCAACCAGGATTAGGACAAATTCACAGTTGTCATTTTGGGAACCATTAGGCCAAATACAAGGACCAAATTATAAGAGTTGACTGAAGTTAATGTGAAGGTCAAAACAACAGCTTGGCAGGCTATTCCACTATTCCTTGAAAACAATAATGTGGGAATTTATAAAGAAAAAAATTATCATATAAGGTCATAAAAGAGTGGCTTGGCTTTGTTCATATGCAAGCAAATAGGCAGCAGCAGGCAGGAATGATGGCGGCAATGTGCTGGTCATCAGTAACTTTTACAATTTTGTCAAGGCACAAATTTTTGTTTATGTTTTTCTGTTTTTTTAGCCTAGATTCTTTTGAAGGTCAAACTGGAAATCCCAAATAAAAGTTGCATGAGACTCAAAATCATCAGTCCTTTAATTTGATTGCTAAGTTTCAAAATCTATAGCAAAAAACAAGGAAAAACCACACTGATTTTATGTGCAAGAAGCTATCGGCTTCAGACTTTAATTAACTTATACCAGTTGCACATTTATGACAAAAGGCATCGATCCATCTACCATTTGAAAGAAAATAAAATTAAATTACTAGTGGATCTGCACATTTTGTCTTGTAATTGCAGGTTCCATGCGGACAAAAATATACATATATATGAAATGAAATCAGTTCCAAGACAACTGCAGCTCATATATATAACTGGAGAAATCATGACAAATTAAGTGACAAAACAAGTGACGGTAATTAAGTTTCTGGTAAACATAGGAAGGAAAACTTAGATATGGGTGACTTGAGGCCTAAGAATTAAGATAAAATCATGAGAAATGAAAGTTTTATTCTCATTGTTACCAAAACAGGGTTGTCTGTTATTCACGTGTAGGTGTTTGAATCAAATGCATAAGAGATTGTGCGGCTGAGATGCTTGGGTTTAAAAAACTTTGAAAACTTGTAATGAATTTTATCGACATTGCCATCTTCCAACGTCGTACGTTGGTGATTATCTTTCTTGCATGATTAGCGCAGGGCTTGCAAAACCTAAGCAATCACTTTTGTCTTCATTAGGGCAACAAAAAACAAAGCACATGGGACAGACCTCATGCTGGCAATGGCAAGGGGCTTGGCCAATTAACAAATTTGTGTAAACCCTAATTAGCAAAACCTCAAGTGTGTAATTAATTATGTTATGTGTTAGCCCCGCCATGCCCATGTTCCATATTCTCAAGTTCTAGTGGTGCTAAGTGCTAACTAATTTAACAGTACTATTAAAAGAATGAAATTGACATCCCAAAGGGAAAAAAATGTAAAATTTAATATGGGGGTCCAATATATTAAAAGCTCTAGATATATAGAGTGGCCTTGGACTTGGAGGCCCAAACTAAACCCAATTGCAGCCTAAATTAAACAGTACAGCACAAATTTGGTAATTGTGTCACACAATATTAAACATGGCACAAAGTTTTCAGAAATCAGACAATCATATACTTGAAGAGGGTCATGTGCTATTATTGGTATTGTCCCACCATTTTCAGGCAATGTCATCAATCATACTTGAAGTACCACTTGGGCTGGCAATGGCATTAATATGGTTCAATGCCCTGCATGCCCTCTCTACTCCCGAAAGGGCAAAAATTCATGGCAAAACAAATTTTGCTTCTCAAGTGCTCCATTACTTTGCTATTACCAAATTAAAACAGAGAATCTGAGCTAGCCATTCTCTTTTGAGTTTTGAGGCACAAAAAGCAAAGTTAGGTTCTTAATATGGAGATGGAGAAGAGGCCATGGGATTTTTGGTTAGAAGAAGCACTTGCAAAGCTTGAATCCCTCAACCTGCTTAGGCCCATCAGGCCCATTCATCTCTCCACTCCACAAAATCCTGTTCCTGATACTGATGATGAAGAATATGAGGTATTCCATCAACTGCAACCATGGAATCGTCGCTCTGTTGAAGTCTCCATCTCAGACTCCTTTTTCCAGCGCTGGGTTCAAGGTAACAACGAAATGTAAAATTGGGTTTTGGTTGTGTATATATATAATCTTACAAATATTCAGGAGGTGACGAAGTCGTGTGGAGAGATGATGTTCCTATTGATACCCAAGACAATTCAAACCAGCAGCAACTGAAGAAGCTACTTCACTTCGCTGGTAATGATTTCTTAGGCTTGAGTTCGCATCCAACAATAGCAAAAGCTGTTGCAAAGGTATTCTTTCTAGTTGATTACTTCTCATCAAGAAATTAAGAAAGAAAAAGAAATGTTATTATCTTCATAATAAGATTAAGAGATTTTTTTCCTTTTTAAACTTTAAAACAAAATCAGGCTGCCAAAGAACATGGAATGGGCCCTAGGGGTTCTGCAGCGATTTGTGGCTACACCAATTACCATAGATCTTTGGAATCAAGCTTGGCTGACTTATTGAAGAAAGAGGTATATTTACTTATTTTGCTTAGTGAGTGTACATATAATGCCCCTGAAATTGATTATATAAGTTAACAACTTAATAATACGGTAACGATCCGTACTTGCACGACACACATGAGTCCCGTAAAAAAGGAGAAATTATTAGATGAGACTGTCCCACAACATCATCCATGGACCGACCACTAAAATTATGACACGTCAAGTCAACTCTTATAATTTAGGCACAATTTTAACCCAAGGTTTAGCCCCTTTTAAAAATAAACAATATATAAAGGGTAAATCCCCAAGTTTAAGATATTATTGGAATAGGGTTTTAGAAAATTGTTGAGTTCTTATCTAAAAAAAAAAGAAAATTGTTGAGTTGTCATCATATTAGTACTGGTTGGTCCCATTGATAACGTGGTGGGTCAGTCCCACCAAATAATTTCTCGTAAAAAGGTCTAATTTGGTTGACAACTCAAATTTTTAGGCTTGATTAGATTTAATCTAAAGAATTAGACCCAATTTGAACACTTTTCCAAACTTGTAGTCCTGATTTGAATTTTACTCCTTAATTTCATGATCTATTTTGATGGGTTAGAGTGGAAATTGACAGATCCATTCTCCAAATTATGCTCCCTGCAGGAGTGTCTTCTTTGTCCTACAGGGTATTCGGCAAATACTGCCTTAATGGTAGCACTTGGTAGCGTTGCCCCTCTATTGGCTGCAGGGAAGAAGCCATCTAAGGAGGAAAAAATTGCAATTTTTTCTGATGTACTAAATCATACATCAATCATTGAAGGGATTCATCTTGCTGAACGATATGGACAAGCACAACTTTTTGTGTATAGACACTGTGACATGTCTCATCTAGATGAACTCTTGTAGGTTCACCTTCATTTTACATTGACCCTTGTTTTTGATTTACTTTATCAATGTTCAACCACACATGTTTTATAGCAATATTGAATTTGGGTCTTTGATTTACAGAACAAGCTGCAAAATTAAGAAAAAAGTTGTGGTGACAGATAGGTAATTAGTCATGTTGTTTATTGAATTGCTACTTTTTGAAGTTGTGAAGATTAAATTTAATTAATGGTCGGGCTCGATCTTGCAGCTTGTTTAGTATGCATGGAGACTTTGCGCCAATGCTGGAGCTGGCCAAGCTTCGCAAGAAGCATGGGTTCTTACTGGTCATCGATGATGTAAGTGCTCTGTTTCTTCCGAGATGAAGAAAGCCACTATTTTTCATATCTGTCTTTGAAGATATATCCAATGTGTTGAGCCCTTTCGCTATGCATTTTTAATGGGCTTAATGATCATTTCCCCCCTAAACTTTCATAGTATGAACATCTTTCCTCTTCAACTTTTTTGGAACTTTCATCCCTTAAATTATTAAAATGTGGACAATTTCCCCTTAGTTGTAAAAGATTGTTGATATGGCCCAGAAATGTCGTGTCAGCATTTCTTGTGGGGAAATTGTCTCGATTTTGATACTGTAAGGGGTGAAAGTTCCAAATTAAAAGTTGAAGGAATAAGTTGTCCTGATTTTTATAGTTTAAGGACTGGAAGTTTCAAATTAAAAGTTCAGGGGGGAAAATGTCAATTTTGTAAAAGTTTAAGGGGGAAATGGATATTATGCCATTTTAAATGTTAGGCTCTCCGAAATATTCCAGGCTCATGGAACATTTGTATGTGGGGAAACCGGCGGAGGAGCGGCTGAGAAATTCAACTGTGAAAAAGATGTTGACATATGCACCGGTGCTCTGAGTAAGGCAGCAGCCAATCTTGGTGGGTTCATAGCCAGCAGGTAAATCCTACTGATCTTTGTGCAAAAAAAAAAAAAAAAAAAAACCCACTAATCATATCTTCAATTAGGCCTCCCAAATTCATACTGTTCACATATCAGTTTGTGATTTTGAATGCTACAAAAAAAAAAAAAAACAGCAAAAAATGGAAGCTATTTCTTCAAACAAAGGGTCGGTCTTTCATGTTTTCAACAACTACTCCAGTGCCCTTCGTTGCTGCCTTGAATGGTATAAACTATAAAGTGCAGTTTATTTCTTCTTGTTGGCCACCATTAATCGGTTATTAAATGCTAATTAACTATGTCAATTTGGGCAGCTTCTGTTTATATAGCAAGAAAAGAAACATGGCGCAGAAGGGCAATTCAGGATAGAATGCGAGACTTTCATGATCTTACAGGAATCCCCATTACAAGTCACATTATATCAATTTTTGTAGGAACTGAAGAGAAAGCTGTCGAAGCGAGCCGGTTTTTATATACATCTCTCTCTGTTTCTTTGATTATATATGTTTCATATAGACAAAAGCATCATTTTTCCCCTTAAACTTGTAGCGTTTGGACTTTGGACGCTTTGCCCCTGAACTTCAATTTTGGACATTTTGCTATATAAACTCTCAATTTTGGATGTTTTACCCCCTTTCAAACGATTAAGTTAACGGCACTGTGATGTCGCTGGCGTCGGCTTGGTCCGACGTGGCAATGCCACGACATCGGCATGACAGTGCCATTAGCGTAATTGTTTGAGAGGGGAAAAACGTCCAAAATTGAGAGTTTATGAGATAAAATGTCCAAAATTGAAGTTCATGAGGTAAAACATCCAAACGCTACAAGTTCATTCTGGTTCTGATATTAGTGTCAATTGCCATTTTAATAGGTACATGATTAAATCTGGTTTCTACGTGACCCCAATTAGACCTCCAGGAGTGACTCCTGGTGCCTGCAGGTTGAATTCAGTTCTTTCCATTGCTAATATACACCAATTATAACTTGCCATGTTTTATTCAGAATTGTTGAATTAATTTCTCTGCTTTTGATTTGATCCATCCATTTTTCTTTTTCATTTTCAGGTTACGACTGACTTTATGCGCTGTACACACAAGAGATGACATGGAGAGACTTGTAACAGCTCTCTCACATTGCATCAATTTCCAGGATATCACTAGCCGTCACTCAAATTTATCTGCTAAGCTGTAGAATTGGGATTGGCTGCTTTTCGATCATATAGAATAAATCCATATTTCATCTATGGATCACATCATTTTCAATCTATCTTTCCTTTTTAATTTATATGGAATGTCTATGGAAACATGTTGCACATAAGATTAATGGAGTAGGAATAAACGATTTATGTAGATTTATATCTACACAAATTTAGTAATTGGCGTAACAATTAAACCCAGATTATATTTATATTTAGTAAGGGAATTGGGAAAATTTTGGATAGTGTTTAAGGCAAGGTTGATGGGTGAGATAAGATGATGAATTGTGCATAAAGTAATGACTTGTTAGCCTTTTTGTCCCCTAAATAAGGACACTCTGCCTTATAAATTATAATCGAGACAATTTACTTCTGAATTTTCAGAATTCAAGACAATTTACCTCTATATCGGGGTAAAATTTTCCTAAATTGAGAAAGTTCTGGAAGTAATTTGTCGCGATTTTAAGTTCAGGACACAAAATATTCTCAACGTTATATAGTTCATGAGGCAAAACGGCTAATAAACCTAAAAATAATGGCAAGTACTGAACAAGCCAGTCGTCGAGACATGTGGGGATCAAAATCCCGGATTTGCTGACATTGGTAAGATTTAAGAGAAAGAGGCGAGATAATTCTTTTTAATTCAGATTAGTCCATAATTTGGGTAAGAATCACTGAATCAGAGTGTAGAGTGGCTGAGTAGTGAATATGTTGTACAATTTTGACTTTTAAGTCTTGGGTCTTGGCTTTCCTTCCCAGAAACTTGGTTCAGTATTCTAAAAAAATAATCTATGAGCGCAGATGGTTACACATTGTTGACTCCATTGACGTTTGATTCTTCCTGGCTATGAATAAACAACTTTTATTCTTTATTTTTTTAACTACACAAGCCAATAAAAGGCCACCAACTTTGAACCAGCAGCTATAACTCTTCGGATTGTGCCTTTCATCTCATGGTGAACGAGCAGGACCGGAATTAAAGCTCAGGAAATTTCCACAACTGTTTTTCCAATTTGACTATTAGTACTAGTAACTAGTAATTATTAACACTACCTAGTACTTACATTAATTATTGTTTCAAATCAGCTTAGGAAATTATTAAGAGAAGTATTAAATTTTGAGTTTTTGATATTTTTTTAGCTTAATTCGATATAAACCAATTTAGAAGTGAGTGAGTTGTAGTTTTGCAGAGAAGAACTCATGGAGTATTTCGGAAGCAAATTCCTGCTGCATCTAATTGTAATTTCCTTAATTAATTGAAATTTTGATAAACTACAATGTTAGAAATAAATTGTAATTGTAATCATTAGTACTATTTTTTGTTTGTCTAGGCCTTAATTTGGTCTAAATTAAGTTGTCGTTTCAATGTTGATTTGTCTCATGCTGACTTTTTGACTGGTTGAGTTGTTAGGTTGGATTTAAAGATTAAGGTTAGAGGTGATAGTGAGTCATAATGTCCATTTTATGACATTTTAGCAGACTATACATGCAGAATACCAAATAATTATCTATATAAAATTATTTGATGATTACGATGAGATGTATTGTAAACAATGATTTTGTTATTCCTAAAGTGATCTAAAGTTGTCCAAGAAGCTCCTGTACTCATATATACTATAAGAATTATGAGTTGCCAATCAAACTATCAAAGTTGGCGAGGGAGATAAATAAACAAATTAATATATGACAAATTATATAATATACCGTCAGTGGAGTTTAGCAGACTACACAAGCGGCTCATAAAGGGTGACTTGTGTCCTCTAGAGACTAGATTGAAATAGTTAAAACTTAATTAATTAAAAAAATGGACATGTGTTAACTCCACAACCCGCTTGTGGAGTCGAAAATTTACACCATCGGTGTAACAAATATTTACTCTTAATTTATAGGGTGATTATATGATACACCGGTGGTGTAAATTTTGGACTCCACAAGCGGGTTGTGGAGTTGACACATGTCCATTTTTTGAATTATTTAAGTTTTAAAATTTCCAATCTAGTCCCTAAGGGACACATGTCACCCTTCAGGACCCGCTTGTGTAGTCTGCTAAACTCCACTGACGGTGTATTGTATAATTTGCCTAATTTATATTAATTTGGTGGACAACGGCGGGGATAGAAATTTGTCCTGATATCAGTACTAAATATAAATATTACTATAGATTTAAAAAAATAATATACTGTACATACATGTAATTAATCACCAGGTTGACCATTGACGGTCAATTTAAGCTACACATTTGGACCGCTGCACCAGTCATGCATGATGCATATAAGGATTGGCAAATCCTAGATCGACCAAGAAAATTGGACACCAATTCTATATGAATGACTGTTCAATCTGGCATTTACTACTTTTCAAACATCTTAATTAGCACACTGTCTTATCTTTATCGAATGTTTTGTAGAATTATTGAAACTTTAGAAAAAATATATATATATTTAATTTTATAAATTAATATAATTAAACAATTCTGTTTGAAGAAAATTAGACTGTCACTATCTAATGCACTTGGTATGCTATCAAATTCCAACTTGAATGTTCATGGAATTGTATTACGTGTAGAAAATTATTAAATTAATAAAATGGGTGGAATATTATATTTCTTTTTTTTTTAAATGGTTAATCCGTTAAGGCATTGAAATTTCTTAAAGGGTGGTTTGGCTATAAATACAGAACGATGTGAGGAAGTAGAAATATCAGTGCAAAGTTAGTAAGTGAGAGCAATTGGGATTCCGGCTCTTTTCCTTCTTTTTACAAACACATTAATTTTTTTTTCTCAAGAATTTGAAATGGAGAAAGGAAAGAGCACATGGGATTTGTGGATTGAACAAGCACTGGCAAGGCTTGAATCTCACAAAATGTTTGCTCCACTAAGACCCATGCAGTTACCAGGTGTAAATCTTGAAGAATCAGAAGTAGAAGCAGCTCAAACAATGCCTAATGATGATGAATATGAGACATCCCAACGACTTCAGCCTTGGGATCGTCTCTCTATTCAAATCTCACTTCCTGATTCTTTTTTCAAGCGATTGCTTACAGGTACGTACATATCATGTGAACAATATTAACTCCATTTTTGGTACTTTTTTTTTAAAGGGTCGTAAACACACTGAACATTATCAAACGGACTACCAGTACCATTACCATTATTTTCACCAAACACATCAAAATTCAAACTTGAATTGCTTCCGAATTATAACTTATAATTTCTGAATCTTAATCAAACTAATTACTATATATGTTTATGCATAAATTAGTATGTGCATGGGTAAATATGCATGAAGTTAATAGTTTTGTATATGATATATGTTATGTATGTGCAGGAGGTGAACTTATACGCAAAAACGAATTGGCTGACTATAAAGTCAACCCAGAGCAGGAACAATTCAGGAAGCTACTCCTATTTGCTGGAAATGATTTCTTGGCCTTGAGCAGGCATCCAGCCATTGCAAAAGCTACTGCAAAGGTATTATAATAAAATTATAATTAAAGAATTAATGTGTTTAATTTGCCCTTAATCATTCATATAATTAATCTAAATGATGCATGGTTTTTGGTTTCAATCAGGCAGTAGCTGAACATGGAACAGGTCCGAGGGGTTCTCCACTAATCTGTGGATACACAAATTACCACAGAGCATTAGAGTCCAGCTTGGCTAAATTAAAGAAGAAAGAGGTATAATTAATTAATTAATTACAGTAATATGCTAATTAACCATCAAATCAAATCATATATAATTTAAACATCCAAATTAATCAAATAATGTGGTGTGGTGCACTGGTGCATGCATGCAGGCATGTCTTCTTACTTCTTCAGGGTTTGCAGCCAATATGGCAGTGATGGTAGCAATTGGAAGCCTTGCCCCACTCTTGTCTGTTGGGAAAAGGCCAACAAAGGAAGAAAAAATTGCCATATTTTCTGATTCACTTAACCATGCTTCCATTGTTGATGGTATTAAACTCGCTGAACGACATGGAGGAGCTCAACATTTTGTTTATAAACATAATGACATGTTTCACCTCGATCAGCTCTTGTATGTCTCCATTTTTTTGCATTAAAATTTCCATACCCCATTGTATCTGTAATAATGGAGTACTGTTACTAACCATGATAATTTCTTTTTTGACAGAACCCACTGTAAAAATCAGAGGAAAGTTGTGGTGACTGACAGGTAATTAGCCAAAATAGACTCTGCTTTTTTTTTTTTTTGGGTGTTAAGTGGGAACTTAAGCTTTGAACTTTGCCTTGTTTTGAACAGCTTGTTCAGTATGGATGGAGACTTTGCACCCATGGTTGAGCTGGTTCAGCTTCGCAAGAAGCATGGATTTTTGTTCGTAGTTGATGATGTAAGCAGAGGAGTTACAGAGGAATTGGCTTTTATGTCATATAATTTGTTCAGACCAAAATTTAAGAATCAATATATGAAAACTGATGAAAAAAATTACTTTTTTCAGGCTCATGGGACATTTGTTTGGGGGAAAAACGGAGGGGGAGTTCCAGAGGAATTCAACTGTGAATATGATGTTGACATTAGCGTTGGTACTCTGAGTAAGGCTGCAGGTTCTCTTGGAGGCTTCATAACATGCAGGTACGTAATTACATTCAGTTTAATTAAACAAACAAATTTTCAATTTATATTTTGTGGATTTGGTTTCTGATATATATAAAATGGAATTAATTAATGTTACACCAACAACAGCAAAACCTGGAAGCAATTCTTTCAATCCAGGGGTCGTTCTTTCATTTTTTCAACAATTGCTCCTGTTCCCTTAACTGCTGCTTCATTAGGTAAAATAATTCTCAAAATTCTATTCAAAATTCAACATGATCATCAGTTAAATTACTATAATTCTTACAAAAACGAATATGAATCACAGCTTCCGTGGTGGTGTCAAGGAAAGAACCATGGCGAAGAATGGAAATCAGGAAACGAATGAAAGAGTTCCAAACTCTAACAGGAATCCCTGTCACAAGCCAGATTGTTTCTGTTATTGTCGGAAGCACTGAAAAGACATTTAGTACTAGCTGGTAATTACTTCTGTCTCTCATCATCAATTTCTATTTCTAATAATTACAGCTATGGTTATTAATTTCTAAGTTTCTAATTACAATTGTCAAATTAACGTTACAGGGAATTGCTAAAAGCTGGTTTCTATGTAGTTCCAGTTGGTCCCCCTGCTGTTCCTCCCAACACCGGCAGGTAACTAATACTAATATTCATGGCCATGGGGTTTGAATATTTTCTTTCCCATTTTCCCTTGAAATTAAAATTATATGATTTCTTTTGTTTAATTATTATATGTTTTTCAGGTTGCGAATAACTTTGACAGCAGCACATACATCAGAGGATATAAAAAGGCTTGTGAAAATACTGTCAGACCACATCAGCTTTTCAGATATCAATAACTATAGCTCCGAATTATATGCCAGGCTTTAGAATATGTGTGTGCATTGTTCTTTGATCATAGTAAAAATATGTGTTGGCTTGGATCTTGGATCCAATAATTATCAACAACAGAAATAGTTTTAATACTTTCCTGTATCACCCATTTTCAATTTGGTTGTTGGTGAATTGCTTGAAGACAATGTAATAAGCATTATTATTGTTAATCAAAGTTTCTCTTGCTTTGTGTATTTCTTTCTTCAATTCAAGGAAAAAAAAAAAGTAGCAAAAACATAAGGCAATGAGTCCAAAGACAAATTCAACCATAAGAAGGCAACGAGTCCAAAAAAGAAGATAGATAAACATATGACAGCAGCCCATATGGGGTGGCTTAGTGCAGGAAGCCGAATGTAAGATTGTTGCAAGTGTGGTCATGGATTCGAGTCTGAGTAAATGTAAGGGTTTTCTCACATACACTCTTACTTGTTTTCACCTTGTGTTATGATCCACTATTGGCACGTCCCACTACTGCCCACAGGTGTGACCCTTGCCATGGAGTCATAGGGGTTTAAGAGGAAGCGGGGATTTAGAGCCTCTAGGGTCGATGATGCCCACCAAGAGACTTTTTTTTTTTATGAAAAAAAAAAACATATGACAGCAATGAATTACAAATGTTGGTGGTGGGTCAAGATATGCTTTGAACAAATAAGGAGGATATTCCAAAAGTATAGATATTGTATTGCATCAATAAGAATTACATTATTTAATTACATTTAATTTTTAAAATATAGACTTGAAAACGACTTTTCAATGGACTAATAGTAATACCCCAAGTTTCCAACCATATCCTTGCATCATCCTAAATATTGATCAGTCAAATGTACCAAAAAAAAATTGATCAATCAAAAGTGAAGACACTATTTTTTTTTTTTTGGTGAATAAAGTGAAGACACTATTTGACACATGGGATGGCCATGGGTATTATAATAGAGGTTAAATGGGGAGGTGAGGTGAGAGTTGAGAGAGCTGAGCATTTTAGAATAGTAATAGGAGAGCAAATTAAGACAGCAGCAGTATGACAACATTGACAAGGATATCTCCAGCTTATGATTATTATTAATATTATCCTAAATTAAATTTCTACTTTATCTTGTTTAATTTTCAAAGCGTCGAAAATACTTTTGAGATGGCTAAATATTGATCGGTAATATATCGGTCAATCTGGTCTGTATGATGATAATAAATAGTAGTCAAGAAAGAAAAATTCACCAAAAAGAAAAAACAGAAGAAATGTTTAGTTGGAAATGATTGTGTTAAGTGTCACGGTCAACATACCCAGGAGGTCCCTCTACTTTCAAAAAAAATCAATTTCGTCCCTCCACTAAAAAAACGATTAATTTAGTCCCTCTACTTGGCCCTTTGGATCAATTTCGTCCTCTCACTTACGGAGGTTACCAATATGCTGATCTGTGCCGTTAAGTGATGACGTGATCAGACACCTGGAATTTTGAATTATTAGAAAATATCAAAATATAAAAAGGATTTGAATATAATTTTAAATATATATTCTTTAAATTTTTTTCTTCAGGAAATTTTTAAGGAAATATATCTTTGAATTATAATTTGTGAAAAATTTAAAAACACATTATTTCCCTTCAACTCCATTTCAAAGAGATCAAAATATACTCTTTCTCAAGAACAATATGAACACCCTGAACATAATTTGAACCAACAACCCTAAATCCTTTGCTCCAGAAAAAGTGACGTGTCTGCTGACGTGTCAGGATTTAACGTGACACGTCAGCAGGAGTTAACAACCTCAATTTCTGCCGGTATTAAAAGGACCTAATTGACCAAATTTTCTAATTTGAGGGATGAAATTGACCCAAAGTGCTAAGTAGAGGGATTAAATTGATCATTTTTTAGTAGAGGGACGAAATTGATGTTTTTGTGAAAGTAGAGGGACCTCCCGGGTATTTTGACCTAAGTGTCACTGTGAGCATATTCCGAAAGGACAATTTTTGTGCAGATAAGTTATCGAAAATGGATTGTGACCTGAATGTTAATTATAATAAAGTCTTTTGAGTTCCTTTCCATCAAGTGCTAAACGCAGTCTAAGCTGATTAGAGAGGGGTGGTTTTTCTCGAGTTTTAATCTAGCTTAAATTTTATCTTTAAAAAAAGGTAGCCACGATTATTTATATGTACAACTAGGATGGCTGCCGGTTTCCGGTTATCAATGAATCTAACTAAGTTTTTTTTTGGTGATTAATGAATCTAACTAAGTTACTAATATTCCATTTGCTCCGATACAAGTGTCACATTTTTAATTAAAGGTAAATTATTATTTCTCAAAAAAATTAAAGGTAAATTATTCAGTACAATTAAATTACTTAAATTATACTCCATGTTCTAATTTTCGATCTAATCTCGATATAAAAAAAAAGTTTCGATCTAATCATAAAAATTTTCTTATTTATAGGCAAGCAGCCAGCCCACTTGCTTAATCTCGCAGGTGGGCCTAGCTATTATCCAATTCCAACATGATTTATAGAATTGTTTCAACCTTACCCCCGAAAAAGGTAATATTAATAAGTAACTGTTTGTTTTGATGTAATTTAATTACTTTGGTAGGAAATAATTTTAGTATGTTTGGTTATTTTTTTAAGAGAAAGTTTAGGGTAAGAAAGTTTAACTGACCCTATTACTTTCTCTTCAAAGTGAGAAAGTACTTTAACACCAGGGAGGTGTTAAAGCACTTTCTCACTTTTCTCATGAAAGTAATTTAAGATAAAATTACTTAAAATGGACTTGTTTTTAAATTTAAAATATTCATCAAAGGGTATTTTAATAAATTTAACTTTACTTTCTTAGAAATTTAATTTAGACTTTAGAGGTTAAACAAACATGTTAAAGTATTTTCTTAAGAAAAAACTTTATAGTCTTAAACTTTCTATAGAAAAACTTTCTACCTTTTTACTTTCTATAGAAACTTCCAAAAAGACTCTAAAATTTGGGAAGAATCACTTGGGTAAAGTTCGATAGTTTGCCTCTCCCTAATTGATATTGGCATAAATGGCACTTTTGCACCCTTAAGTTTGTACAGACTGTCATTTTGCACCCAACTTTTTTAATTTGACCAAAACGTACCCTAAAGTTTTATTTTTGTGCCACTTTGCACCCTCCGTCATGGTAGGACAAACGACTCTATAATGGTGTCCGACGTGGTATGCCACGTGTACAAAAAAGTGACATGTGGCATGCCACGTGTACCAAAAAGTGATATATGTCAAGTCACGTGTATAAAAAAGTAACACATGTCATGTCACGTGTATCAAAAAGTAACACGTGGCATGCCACATATTTCAAAAAGTGACATGTGGCATGCCACGTGCACAAAAGGATACGTGCCACATGTCATTTTTTATCCACGTGGCATGCTACATCGGACGTCGTGACCGATCCGTTATGTCCTATCGGACAGATCGAGGGTGCAAAGTGGCACAAAAATAAAACTTTAGGATGCGTTTTGGTCAAAATAAAAAAGTTGGATGCAAAATGACAGTCCTTACAAACTTAAGGGTGCAAAGTGGTATTTATGCCAATTAATCTTCAACAAATTTGGGAGGCATCTGTTGTGATTAAAAATAGATTTTTTTTTTTTTCATTTAAAAGACGAAGATTAGAAGTTTTTCTGGCGGTGAAAAGGAGAAGATTTAAATATTATTGATATATAGATATAATAAAAATTTCTTTCTTTTTTTTTTTTGGAAAAAGAATTATTGATAGATATATACAGGAAATAGTAATAGAATAATTCAATCATTTGGTTCAAGTAATCTAAGCACTACTCAATCAAGTAATATGTCCACTAGAGAATTTTTAATCATGCTTTGGTTTCAAATGATTAATTAACAGAGACTTGAAAGAGTCCTGCTGCATGCACTTCCACAATTGGCAACCTGGGAAAGGGATATATAATTTGACTTTAAATAAATCTATAATATAATCGTACTAGCTAGCATCCATCATTTTCAACATGATTTTGTACTATTTTCACGTGCAGATCATTTATGGTGAATTTAGATGGCTGCTGCTTTTCAAGAATTTAAAAGCATATAATGAAATAAATTTACAAAAATATATTAAAAAGGTGCATGGGAGGCTTTGGCTATATATAGAGATGGATTGATGAGGAAAGAGTACTATAATTAACTTATACAACAAGTAGCAAATCGATTTCCATTGATTTACAAAACGCATTTGCCAGAAAGATATTTGTTTGGAAATGGGAATGGGGAAAAGGTCATGGGGTTTGTGGATTGAAGAAGCACTCCCAAAGGTTGAATCTCTCAATATGTTTATTGCTTTGAGACCCATGCGTTTACCCACTGCAAAACAACAAGGCCAAGAAGTTGAAGAAGAAGCAACATCTCAAGCATTAGTACCCAATGAAGAAGAATACGAGACATTCCAAGGAGTTCAGCCTTGGGATCGACTTTCTGTTCAAATTTCAATTCCGGACTCATTTTTTCAGAGATTGCTTAATGGTACGTAACATTACATTCACTATAATATACTTTCTATTTTGGATGGATAAACATGCATATACTAGTATACTTTAATTTTCTGAGACATAGTTAATTTTGACCCTGCAACTATTTCGATCGAAAATGTCATCAACTTCACCCCTCATATATATTCTGTTTGAGCCAACTTCACCATTTGGTTTAGAGTCAACTTCGAATAGTAATTCTAAATGAGCAATTAGAATTTAAAATATCACATCAATGTAACAACTTGACGGGACCATTAGAATTTTACTTATCCACTCTGGATAAGGGTTAAGGACTGATCAATTGGCATTAAGCCATTTCTTTTGGTAAATAAGGATTGAAGGGCGCATATTAAAAAAACTATACACATGCATGGGTTAATGTGCATATTATACATGGCCAAGTGCAGGAGAGGAATTCACAACAAAATATGAAAGGGATGATAATTATAATGCGAGTTCAAACCAGCAGCAATACAAGAAGTTGATTCTATTTGCCGGCAATGACTTCTTGGCTTTGGGTAGGCATCCAGCAATTGCAAAAGCAACCATCAAGGTATAATAATTAATTAATGTGTCGAAGGACATCAAATTACGTACATTGATTTTCCTGAAATTAAATTTGAATGAACATCATTGATTTAATGAATGTCAATTTAATTAACTTGGAATATTATCATGTACAAATCAGGCCGCAGCAGAACATGGAACAGGTCCAAGGGGTTCTCCACTTGTGTGTGGATATACCGACTACCATATTGCACTTGAGTCCGGCTTAGCCCAATTAAAGAAGAAAGAGGTAATTCTATTCTACTACTATTATAAAGAACCATTTTGTTGAGAGAACATTTGAATTATGATTATAATTTATATGTATAATGTGGATGCAGGCCTGTCTTCTTTGCCCCACTGGGTTTTCAGCCAATATGGCGGCGATGGTAGCAATCGGAAGCATAGCCCCGCTCTTGTCTGCAGGAGGGAAGCCAACCGTGGAGGAAAAGATTGCTGTATTTTCCGATTCCCTTAATCACGCATCCATAGTTGATGGTCTTCAACTTGCTAAGCAACATGGAGGACTCGAAATTTTCGTCTATAGACATTGTGACCCAATTCACCTCGACGCACTCTTGTAAGTTCACATGCACAGTTTAATTTTTGGTTCATATCACTTTTTTTTTTTTTTTTCAAAATTCTAATTATATTTTCCTTTTGTTTTTCCCTAAACTTTCACAGAACAAGCTGTAAAATGGAGAAAAAGGTGGTGGTGACTGATAGGTAATTAGCTATATATATCATGTGTTGTGACTTGTTTGAGACGTTTATGCTTTCTGTGTGTTTTTAATTGAAACTAATTAGTCTATAGACTAATGATATAGACTAATTAGCAATTGGTATGTTCAAGTGATTTGATACTTAAACACAGTATCGGGTTTGAGTCCTATGAATGGAGAATACGCACAATTTACCAATATGGTACTGATACATGTGGTTAGACCAAAAAAAAAAATTTTTTTTTAATTGGGTTTACGCTATTAATTAGCTGATCATAGAATTCAATATTAAATTTTGCCAACTTGGTTTTGATTAACAGCTTGTTCAGTATGGATGGAGACTTTGCACCCATGGTAGAGCTGGTTAAGCTTCGCAAGAAGCATGGGTTTTTGTTAGTGGTTGATGATGTAAGTCCTATTCAATTCTTTAGTATTAATTACAAAAAAGTTTTGAGAATCCATTATAGGAAGAATGTTGGGATTAATTACATATAATTTGACAGGCTCATGGATCATTTGTTTTTGGCAAAAATGGAGGGGGAGTAACCGAAGAGTTCAACTGTCAAGATGAAGTTGACATAGTCGTCGGTACTCTGAGTAAGGGTGCAGCTTCCATTGGAGGCTTCATAGCTTGCAGGTAATTATATATCTTTGAATATTGAGATGTTAATTACCATATATTTAATTAGTAATATCTGATTAATTATTCCTTAAGAATATAATTATATGAATGAACAGCAAAATTTGGAAGCAATTCATTCAATCAAGGGGTCGGGCCTTCATATTTTCAGCAGCTCATCCAGTCCCCTTAGCTGCTGCCACTTATGGTAAATTTAATAAATTCTTCAGTAATTCCTTCGTTAATATGACTTCGTCATATATATAATGAATTAAAGTCTTATATATATGATATTGTATCAGCTTCCTTGGTGGTGGCAAGAAATGAACCATGGCGAAGATTGGAAGTTCGAAAACGGATTAGAGAGTTCCAAGCTTTAACAGGAATCCCAGTGGAAAGTCAGGTATTATCAGTCATAATTGGAAGCAAAGAGAAGACATGGCAAGTGAACAGGGAATTGCTAACATCAGGCCTTTATGTGGTAGCGATCGGTCCCCCAGTTGCCAACACTTGGAGGTATAATAATTAAATTATTATTTCATATATATTTCCTTGTCCTTATTATTATAAAATTCAAATTAACATCACCCAAATTTTTGTAGATTACGAGTGACTCTGACGGCGGCACACACGACGGAGGATATCCGAAAACTTGTAAAAATCATATCCAATCACGTCAAGTTTGAAGATATGGAGAATTACAACCCCAATTTACATGTCAAGGCCAAGCTTTAGATTTAGGATCGTTAATTTACATGTTTGGTTACTCTTAAATATTACTCTGGATTTTTTAAACATGTTTATATTGTTTTATTTATCAAAGAATAAAAGGTGAATTAATTCATCAAAAATTTTCTGCATCAGTTGTAATTTTTGGTTGGGGAATGTTTATTCACCGAAATCTAAAAATTCATGTATTGGAGTTTCTAAGTACTTCTGCAATTTTGTAACTTGTTACGTGATGGTGTCTCTATATATACATAATCTCTCCCTCTCTCTTTTTTTTTTCTTCGATATTTGTTGTTTATAGTAAATTAATTTTCCCCACACACGATAATTTATAATTATTTCAAGATATTCCATTTATTTTTTTAAAATTAAGCCTTGATAGACATTCACGAGAATATTCCAAAAAACTTAATTTTATTAAAATATTAAAAGAAAAAAATATTAAGTATTTTTTCCTCATACCACCTTTGTCCTATTATTCCAAACCTATGTGACAAAGTAATTTTAGGGGTTCGGCTCCCCTCCAATAAAAGAATTGTCCAACCAATAAAAGAATTGTCCAATGATTACTAATACATTCTTGGATCATTGACACCTTTTAAAATTAGGTTGAATGGTAGAGATTAAAATATTAACATAACACCCTATTCACACCGTCATCTCATCTTTTTATTTTCCATCTCAATCCGTCTGCTCTTACCCTCCTCAACAAACATCCAATTTAACGCCAAAAAATTCGAAGGACTTTTCGAGCTTTTCATATCGTTTTTCATATTTTTTCTGAATTAATTTTTAATTAAATCGAAACGAGATTCAGATACTCGTAAAAACAAATCCTTAAATGCATTGTGACTGAGATTTGATTAGATGAATATAGATATTTCAAGGAGTCTCGATGCCAAAAATCAAGCAAAACTGAGACGGAGCCCCGAAACGCGTTTTGAGCAAAAAAACCGTGATGGTTACTACACGATTTCGGCTAAAATTTTTCAAAAAATATCCCGAAAATTTTTTCTTCAAATATTGGCTAAAATACTCATTAAATAATATAATTTAACACCAACAAATTGAAGGACTTTTCGAGCTTTTCATATCATTTTTCATATTTTTTCTGAATTAATTTTTAATTAAATCGAAACAAGATTCAAATGGTCGTAAAAAAAATTCCTTAAATGCATTGTGGCTGAGATTCGGTTAGATGAATATAGATATTTCAAGGAGTCTCGACACCAAAATTCATGCAAAATTGAGACGGAGCCCTGGAACGCGTTTTTAGGCAAAAAATTGTGATGGTTAGTACACGATTTCGGCTAAAATTTTGCAAAAAAATGTCCCGAAAAATTTTTCTTCAATTTTTGGCTAAAATACTCATTAAATATATATAATTTAACGCCAAAAAATTTGAAGGACTTTTCGAGCTTTTCATATCATTTTTCATATTTTTTCTGAATTAATTTTTAATTAAATCGAAACAAGATTCAAATGCTCGTAAAAACAAATCCTTAAATGCATTGTGGCTGAGATTTGATTAGACGAATATAGATATTTCAAAGACTCTCGACGCCAAAAATCATGTAAAACTGAGTCAGAGCACTGGAACGCGTTTTTAGCAAGAAAACCGTGATGATTAGTCCACGATTTCAGCTAAAATTTTGGAAAAAAATTTCCCGAAAAAATTTTCTTCAATCTTTGGCTAAAATACCCATTAAATATATATAATTTAACGCCAACAAATTTGAAGGACTTTTCGAGCTTTTCATATCGTTTGTCATATTTTTTTTCTGAATTAATTTTTAATTTAATCGAAACGAGATTCAAATACTCGTAAAAACAAATCCTTAAATGCATTGTGACTGAGATTTGATTAGATAAATATAGATATTTCAAGGAGTCTCGATGTCAAAAATCAAGCAAAACTGAGACGGAGCCTCGGAACGCGTTTTTAGCAAAAAAACCGTGATGGTTAGTACACGATTTCGTCTAAAATTTTTCAAAAAATATCCCGAAAAATTTTTCTTCAAATTTCGGCTAAAATACTCATTAAATATATATAATTTAACACCGAAAAATTGAAGGACTTTTCGAGCTTTTTAAATCATTTTTCATATTTTTTTCTGAATTAATTTTTAATTAAATCGAAACAAGATTCAAATGCTCGTAAAAACAAATCCTTAAATGCATTGTGGCTGAGATTCGATTAGATGAATATAGATAATTCAAAGAGTCTCGACACCAAAAATCATGCAAAACTGAGTCGGAGCCCTGGAACGTGTTTTTAGGAAAAAAAATTGTGATGGTTCGTACACGATTTCGGCTAAAATTTTGCAAAAAAATGTCCCGAAAAATGTTTCTTCAATATTTGGCTAAATTACCCATTAAATATATATAATTTAATTCCAAAAAATTCGAAGGACTTTTCGAGCTTTTCATATCGTTTTTCATATTTTTTCTGAATTAATTTTTAATTAAATCGAAACAAGATTCAAATGCTCGTAAAAACAAATCCTTAAATGCATTGTGGCTAAGATTTGATACGATGAATATAGATATTTCAAGGAGTCTCGACACCAAAAATCATGCAAAATTGAGACGGAGCCCCGAAATGCGTTTTTAGCAAAAAAACCGTGATGGTTAGTACACGATTTCGGCTAAAATTTTGACCAAAAAAATGTCCCGAAAAATTTTTCTTCAATTTTTGGCTAAAATACCCATTAAATATATATAATTTAATGCCAAAAAATTGAAGGACTTTTCGAGCTTTTCATATCGTTTTTCATATTTTTCTAAATTAATTTTTAATTAAATCGAAACAAGATTCAAATGCTCATAAAAACAAATCCTTAAATGCATTGTGGCTGAGATTTGATTAGATGAATATATATATTTCAAAGAGTCTCGACGCCAAAAATCATGCAAAACTGAGTCGGAGCCCTGGAACGCGTTTTTAGGGAAAAAAAATTGTGATGGTTAGTACATGATTTCGGCTAAAATTTTGCAAAAAAATGTCCCGAAAAATGTTTCTTCAATTTTT
Source organism: Corchorus capsularis (assembly GCA_001974805.1). Classification (NCBI taxonomy): domain Eukaryota; kingdom Viridiplantae; phylum Streptophyta; class Magnoliopsida; order Malvales; family Malvaceae; genus Corchorus; species Corchorus capsularis. The sequence continues at coordinate 123,261 of AWWV01007768.1, forward strand.
GGCTAAAATACACATTAAAAATATATAATTTAATTCCAACAAATTCGAAGGACTTTTCGAGCTTTTCATATCGTTTTTCATATTTTGTCTGAATTAATTTTTAATTAAATCGAAACAAGATTCAGATACTCGTAAAAACAAATCCTTAAATGCATTGTGACTGAGATTTGATTAGATGAATATAGATATTTCAAGGAGTCTCGACACCAAAAATCGTGCAAAATTGAGACGGAGCCCCAAAATGCGATTTTAGTAAAAAAACCGTGACGGTTAGTACACGATTTCGGCTAAAATTTTTCAAAAAAATATCCCGAAAAATTTTTCTTCAAATTTTGGTTAAAATACTTATTAAATATATATAATTTAACACCAAAAAGTTGATGGACTTTTCGAGCTTTTCAAATCATTTTTCATTTTTTTTCCTGAATTAATTTTTAATTAAATCGAAACAAGATTCAAATTCTTTTAAAAACAAATCCATAAATGCATTGTGGCTGAGATTCGATTAGATGAATTTAGATAATTCAAAGAGTCTCGACGCCAAAAATCATGCAAAACTGAGTCGGAGCCCTGGAACGTGTTTTTAGGAAAAAAATTATGATAGTTCGTACACGATTTCGGCTAAAATTTTGCCAAAAAAATGTCCCGAAAAATTTTTCTTCAATTTTTGTCTAAAATACCCATTAAATAAATATAATTTAATGCCAAAAAATTGAAGGACTTTTCATATCGTTTTTAATATTTTTTCTGAATTAATTTTTAATTAAATCGAAAAAAGATTCAAATGCTCGTAAAAACAAATCCTTGAATGCATTGTGGCTGAGATTTGATTAGATGAATATAGATTTATTTCAAAGAGTCTCGACGCCAAAAATAATGCCAAACTGAGTCGGAGCCCTGGAACGCGTTTTTAGCAAAAAAACCGTGATGGTTAGTCCACGATTTCGGCTAAAATTTTGCAAAAAAAATTCCCGTAAAAATTTTCTTCAATCATTGGCTAAAATACCCATTAAATATATATAATTTAACGCCAACAAATTCGAAGGACTTCTCGAGCTTTTCATATCATTTTTCATATTTTTTTCTGAATTTATTTTTAATTAAATCGAAACAAGATTCAAATGCTAGTAAAAACAAATTCTTAAATGCATTGTGGCTAAGATTTGATACGATGAATATAGATATTTCAAGGAGTCTCGACACCAAAAATCGTGCAAAATTGAGACGGAGCCCCTAAATGCGTTTTTCGCAAAAAACCGTGATGGTTAGTACACGATTTCGGCTAAAATTTTGCCAAAAAAATGTCCCGAAAAATTTTTCTTCAATTTTTGTCTAAAATACCCATTAAATAAATATAATTTAATGCCAAAAAATTGAAGGACTTTTCAAGCTTTCATATCGTTTTTCATATTTTTTCTAAATTAATTTTTAATTAAATCGAAATAAGATTCAAATGCTCGTAAAAACAAATCCTTAAATGCATTGTGGCTGAGATTTTATTAGATGAATATAGATATTTCAAAGAGTCGCGACACCAAAAATCATGCAAAACTGAGTCGGTGCACTAGAACGCGTTTTTAGGAAAAAAATTGTGATGGTTAGTACATGATTTCGGGTAAAATTTTGCAAAAAAAATGTCCCGAAAATTTTACTCAATTTTTGGCTAAAATACACATTAAAATATATAATTTAATGCAAAAAAATTTGAAGGACTTTTCGAGCTTTTCATATCGTTTTTAATATTTTCTCTGAATTAATTTTTAATTAAATCGAAAAAAGATTCAAATGCTCGTAAAAACAAATCCTTGAATGCATTGTGCCTAAGATTTGATTAGATGAATATAGATTTATTTCAAAGAGTCTCGACGCCAAAAATCATGCAAAACTGAGTCGAAGCCCTGGAACGCGTTTTTAGCAAAAAAAACCGTGATGGTTAGTACACGATTTCGGCTAAAACTTTTCAAAAAATATCCCGAAAAATTTTTCTTCAAATTTTGGCTAAAATGCTCATTAAATATATAAAATTTAACACCAAAAAAATTGAAGGACTTTTCAAGCTTTTTAAATCATTTTTCATATTTTTTTCTGAATTAATTTTTAATTAAGTCGAAACAAGATTCAAATGCTTGTAAAAACAAATCCTTAAATGCATTGTGGCTGAGATTTGATTAGATGAATATAGATAATTCAAAGAGTCTCGACGCCAAAAATCATGCAAAACTGAGTCGGAGCCCTGGAACGTGTTTTTAGGAAAAAAAAATTGTGATGGTTAGTACACGATTTCGGCTAAAATTTTGCCAAAAAATGTCCCGAAAAATTTTTCTTCAATTTTTGGCTAAAATACCCATGAAATATATAAAATTTAATGCCAAAAATTCGAAGGACTTTTCGATTTTTTCATATCGTTTTTCATATTTTTTCTGAATTAATTTTTAATTAAATAGAAACAAGATTCAGATGCTCGTAAAAACAAATCCTTAAATGCATTGTGGCTAAGATTTGATACAATGAATATAGATATTTAAAGGAGTCTCGACACCAAAAATCATACAAAATTGAGACGGAGCCCCGAAACGCGTTTTTAGCAAAAAAAATCGTGATAACGTACACGATTTCGGCTAAAATTTTGCAAAAAAATGTCCCGAAAAATTTTTCTTCAATTTTTGGCTAAAATACCCATTAAATATATATAATTTATTAACAAAAAATTTGAAGGACTTTTTGAGCTTTTCATATCGTTTTTCATACTTTTTCTAAATTAATTTTTAATTAAATCGAAACAAGATTCAAATGCTCGTAAAAACAAATCCTTAAATGCATTGTGGCTGAGATTTTATTAGATGAATATAGATATTTCAAAGAGTCTCGACGCCAAAAATCATGCAAAACTGAGTCGGAGCCCTGGAACGCGTTTTTAGGAAAAAAATTGTGATGGTTAGTACACGATTTCGGCTAAAATTTTGCAAAAAAATGTCCCGAAAAATTTTTCTTCAATTTTTGGCAAAAATACACATTAAATAAATATAATTTAATTCAAAAAAATTTGAAGGACTTTCGAGCTTTTCATATCGTTTTTAATATTTTTTCTAAATTAATTTTTAATTAAATCGAAACAAGATTTAGATGCTCGTAAAACAAATCCTTAAAGGCATTGTAGCTAAGATTTGATACGATGAATATAGATATTTGAAGGAGTCTCGACACCGAAATCATACAAA
>AWWV01007769.1:0-48412 GCA_001974805.1 Corchorus capsularis
AACGATTTCGGCTAAAAATTTTCAAAAAATGTCCCGAAAAATTTTTCTTCAATTTTTGACTAAAATACTCACTAAATATATATATAATTTAACACCAAAAAATTTGAATGACTTTTCGAGCTTTTCATATCGTTTTTCATATTTTTCTGAATTAATTTTTAATTAAACCGAAACAAGATTCAGATACTCGTAAAAACATATCCTTAAATGCATTGTGGCTGAGATTTGATTAGATGAATATATATATTTCAAAGAGTCTCGACGCAAATAATCATGCAAAACTGAGTCGGAACCCTGGAACGCGTTTTTAGGGAAAAAAAAATTGTGATGGTTAGTACACGATTTCGGCTAAAATTTTGCAAAAAATGTCCCGAAAAATTTTTCTTCAATTTTTGGCTAAAATACCCATTAAATATATAGAATTTACGCCCAAAAATTTGAAGGACTTTTCGAGCTTTTCATATCGTTTTTCATATTTTTTCTGAATTAATTTTTACTTAAATCGAAACAAGATTCAGATTCTCGTAAAAACAAATCCTTAAATTCATTGTGGCTGAGATTTGATTAGATGAATATAGATATTTCAAGGAGTCTCGATGCCAAAAATCAAGCAAAACTGAGACGGAGCCCCGAAACGCGTTTTTAGCAAAAAAAAACCGTGATTGTTAGTATACGATTTCGGCTAAAATTTTGCAAAAAAATGTCCCGAAAAATTTTTCTTCAATTTCTGGCTAAAATTTTTCAAAGAAAAAATTTTTGGGCTATAATTTAATAACAAAAAATTTGAAGGACTTTTCGAGCTTTTCATATCGTTTTTCATATTTTTTTTAAATTAATTTTTAATTAAATCGAAACAAGATTCAAATGCTCGTAAAATTAAATCCTTAAATGCATTGTGGCTGAGATTTGATTAGATGAATATAGATATTTCAAAGAGGCTCGACGCCAAAAATCATGCAAAACTGAGTCGAAGCCCTGGAACGCGTTTTTAGTAAAAAAATTGTTATGGTTAGTAAACGATTTCGGCTAAAATTTTGCAAAAAAATGTTCCGAAAAATTTTCTTCAATTTTTGGCTAAAATACTCACGAAATATATAAAATTTAATGCCAAAAATTCGAAGGACTTTTCGAGCTTTTCATATCGTTTTTCATATTTTTTCTGAATTAATTTTTAATTAAATCGAAACAAGATTCAGATGCTCGTAAAAACAAATCCTTAAATGCATTGTGGCTAAGATTTGATACGATGAATATAGATATTTAAAGGAGTCTCGACACCAAAAATCATACAAAATTGAGACGGAGCCCCGAAACGCGTTTTTAGCAAAAAAACCGTGATGGTTAGTACACGATTTCGGCAAAAATTTTGCAAAAAATGACGAGTTTTTTATATCGTTTTTCATATTTTTTCTGAATTAATTTTTAATTAAATCGAAACAAGATTTAGATACTCGTAGAAACAAATTCTTAAATGCATTGTGGCTGAGATTTGATTAGATGAATATAGATATTTAAAGCAGTCTCGATGCCAAAAATCATGCAAAACTGAGACGAAGCCACGAAACGCGTTTTTAGCAAAAAATGGTGATGGTTAGTACACTATTTCGGGTAAAATTTTGTAAAAACAAATCATGCAAAACTGAGACGAATCCCCGAAACGCGTTTTTAGCAAAAAATCGTGATGGTTAGTACACGATTTCGGCTAAAATTTTGCAAAAAATGACCCAAAAAAATTTTCTTCAATTTTTTTCTAAAATACTCATGAAATATATATAATTTAATGGCAAAAATGTTGAAGGACTTTTTGAGCTTTTCTTATCGTTTTTCTATTTTTTCCAAATTAATTTCTAATTAAATCGAAACAAGATTAAGATACTCGTAAAAACAAATCCTTAAATCCTATGTGGTTGAGATTTGATTAGATGAATATAGATATTAATTTCAAGTAGTCCCGGAGTCAAAAATCATGCAAAATTGAGGCGGGTCCCCGGAATGCATTTTTAGCCAAAACCGTGATGGTTAGTTAGTACACGATTTTGGCTAAATTTTTACAAAAACCGACACAAAAGTTTTCTCCTCAATTTTTGGCTAAAAAATCATAAAAATATATAATTCAACGCCAAAAAGATTGAGGGTTTTTCACCCTTTTAATATCGTATTTTTTATTTTTTAAAATTAATTTTTAATTAAATCGAAACAAGATTCAGATACTCGTAAAAACAAATTCTTAAATGCAATGTGGCTGAAATTTGGTTAGATGATGTAAAGAATAAAACCAATTTTTTTATTTTCTTTTGGAAAGAATATTGAAATACTTCTTTGGAAAATCACACAATTATAATCGTGGGAAACTTGTCAAATGAAAGGTAAACAATTATTTTTCCTTGGCATAGGAAACTTTAATCTTGACAACCTCGTCATAAGACCAAATTTTTTTTTTAACATTTAAAGTATTAAACTATTTTTTCCTTAATGCCCATAATTTATTTAAATTAAATAATTATAAATAAAAAGTATTTCAAATAATTATGGGGAGTAAATTATTATAATTATATTTTGTATTTACAATATCTTTACATAATTAAAATAAATCTTTTCTTGACTATAAATAATAATATTATAATTAAATATATTATAATTTAAAAATAATTATTAGAAGTAAATTATTAATTACAATTATAGTGGATTATTAATATCTTTCCATAATTTATAAAATCTAAATATTGGATTTACAATATCTTTCCATAATTAATAAAAAAAGTTGAATCATCTAAAAAAAATTTTAAAAAAGTTAAATGACTAAAAAGAATACTTATTAAAAAATTATTTTTTTATGGAACTTATTAAAAAATTATTATACTATAATATTAAAGGTATTTATATAATATATTTATATTTATATAATATACTAAAATTATTATACCCTAAATTTCATATATGAAATTTCCGAATTAGAATTTTTGAGTTCCTGATTTTATAAAGTAGTAAGATAAGATAATATACTATCGTACGTAAGATAGTAAGATAAGATATAAGATTTAAAAAAAGAAAAAAAAAAGATAAGATATAAGATATATATAGTAAGATAAGATATGCATTGCACGTTTTAGTTATATGCTATTTGTGCTTTGACTTTGTTAATATTTTCTATTTTCAATGTAAAAGTGTTAGTCAACCAAAACATAATCAAGGAACGAAATCAAAGCAATCAATAACCAATCAATTGAAATATATGATCAATCAAGGCAATCAATCAATTGACAACACAAGGTAATCAAGGGCTGAGATATATGGTCTTCAATCAAGGCAGATTTGTCTAGGCAATTGCTATATGATCACAATATAATCTTACTAATTACTATATGATCCCATCCATTTTTTCAACTTCATTTTGTACTATTCTCAACGTACAAAATTTAAAGTGAATTTATTTGATTGCATGCTTTCAAAAATGTTAAGTAATGAAATAAATTTTTACCAAAAAAAAAAGTAATGAAATAAATATACAGTATAAAAAATGTGGGAGGTTCTGGCTATATATAGAGAGATGGATTCATGAGGAAAGTATAACTCATGCAATAATAAGTAGCATATCCATTTTTGTTCAGAGCGTTCTCTTTTTCTATTGTTATACAAAACACACTTTTTAGAAAGATATTTTTGTTTGGAAATGGAAATGGAAACTGGGAAAAGGTCATGGGATTTGTGGATTGGAGAAGCACTTCCAAAGGTTGAATCTCTCAATATGTTTTTTGCTCTTAGGCCCATGCGTTTACCCACTGTAATACATGGTCAAGAAGTAGAAGAAGAAGCAATACCCAATGAAGATGAATATGAGATCTTCCAAGGAGTTCAGCCATGGGATCGATTTTCTGTTCAAATTTCAATTCCAGAGTCATTTTTCCAAAGATTGCTTAATGGTATGTATACCTTTGCCTTCGCCTACTAAACATACATATACTTAATTTCTATTTTTTGGATACAATTATAATGACATGCATACCGTATATGTTCATTTTTCCATATAGACTTACATATATCCTTTTTGGGCTTTATGCCTTTTTTGCCTTGCAATTCTATTTCGAAAGTGTCAATTTGGCCCCTTTATTCAAATTGAACCGGTTTTGACTTTTGTTGACTGTTGAGTCATAGTATTTGAATAGTACGTATTCTAATTGAGCCATTAGAATTTATTTAAAATAAAATATCACATCCACGAGTTGATGAGACCACTCGAATTTTCCTTTAAATAAGGATTCTTTTAACCAAAGTCAAAAATGAGATAATCAAATTGTATCGAATTAAAGTTAAGAGTGCAAATTGCCATATTTGAAATAGTTGGGGTTTGTTAAATAAGGATTAAGATTAAAAACTGCACATACAAAATTGATAATACACATACATGAAAATAATGACATAGATATATATTAATGGTTAATGTACATTAATATATTATGCATATGGCCAAGTGCAGGAGATGAATACACAAGCAAATATGAAAGGGATGATAATTATAATGCGAGTTCAAACCAGCAGCAATATAAGAAGCTGATTCTATTTGCTGGAAATGACTTCTTGGCTTTGGGTAGGCATCCAACAATTGCAAAAGCAACCATCAAGGTATAATATTAATTAATTAATGTGTTGAAGGATATCAAAATATCCTTTTTCCGAAAGAAATTAATTTGAATGAAGATCATTGATTTAATGATATGTCAATTAACTTCAACTTGGAATATGATCATGTACAAAAAATCAGGCGGCAGCGGAACATGGAATAGGTCCAAGGGGTTCTCCACTCATCTGTGGATATACCGACTACCATATAGCACTTGAGTCCAGCTTAGCCCAATTAAAAAAGAAAGAGGTAGTTCTATACTATATTTTTGTTTAGAAACTATATAATTTTTTGTTGCAAGAATATAGTAACTTTTTACTTTTCCGAAATTCCGTCCTGAAAGGGATTAGTCTCATGTAAAAAGATACCCTTGGTTAAACCATGCATTAAGTGAATTGTGGATGCAGGCCTGTCTTCTTTGCCCCACTGGGTTTTCAGCGAATATGGCGGTGATGGTAGCAATCGGAAACATAGCCCCACTCTTGTGTGGAGGGGGGAAGCCAACCATGGAAGAAAAGATTGCTGTATTTTCTGATTCCCTTAACCACGCATCCATAGTTGATGGTCTTAAACTTGCTACGCAATATGGAGGACTCGAAACTTTCGTCTATAGACATTGTGATCCAATTCACCTCGACACACTCTTGTAAGTTAACTCAATTTACATTTTGCATTTTGGTTCATACACCTAGTTCTTTCAGTGTTATTTTGAATTTTTTTTTTTTTGGCTGAACTTTCACAGAACGAGCTGTAAATTGGAGAAAAAAGTGGTGATCACAGATAGGTAACATGCGTAGACTTTTTCCATCAGTACACTTAATGCTTTTCGTACAATTTTAATTAACTATTGATTTCAAACTTGGTTTTGATTAACAGCTTATTCAGCATGGATGGAGACTTTGCACCCATGGTAGAGTTGGCTAAGCTGCGCAAGAAGCATGGGTTTTTGCTTGTGGTTGATGACGTAAGTCCTAGCTATTCTCATTAATATTGACCAATTCTTAATATAACAAAAAAAAAAGGTTCTGAGAATCCATAAACTATCCAAATTACACAGGCTCATGGGTCATTTGTTTTTGGTAAAAACGGTGGAGGAGTGCCCGAGGAGTTCAACTGTGAAAATGACGTTGACATATGCATAGGCACTTTGAGTAAGGGTGCAGCTTCCATTGGTGGCTTCGTAGCTTGCAGGTAATTTTATAATTAACTTCAACATATCTTAATTACCATATATTTAGTAATATCTGAATTATTCCTTATGAATATAATTATACGAATGAACAGCAAAATTTGGAAGCAATTCATTCAAACAAGGGGTAGGGCGTTCATGTATTCAACAGCTCATCCAGTCCCCTTAGCTGCTGCCACATATGGTAAACTTAATATTATATAAATTCTTGGCTTAATGTCCAAATTGAGTCTAAACCTTTAAATATGACCAAATTGGACCTAAATTGCACCAAATTGGGCCTATTTTGGACGGAGTTGTGGCTGTGAAATGCATACCCTGTTACTAAAATTCCAAATTTCCGTCCAAATAGGCCCAATTTGGTGCAATTTGCTAACGTTTAGATCCAAATTGAGCAATTTGAAAGGGTTTAGACCCAATTTGGATATTAGTCATAAATTCTTCTATAATTCCATCGTTAATCTGATTCGTCATAATAATGAATTAAAGAGACATAATATTGTATCAGCTTCATTGGTGGTGGCAAGAAAGGAATCATGGCGAAGATTGGAAATTCGGAAACGGATGAGAGAGTTCGAAGCTCTAACAGGAATCCCAGTGACAAGTCAGATATTAGTTGTCATAATTGGAAGTAAAGAGAAGACATGGAATTTGAACAAGGAATTGCTAACATCAGGCTTCTATGTGGTAGCAGTCGGTCCACCAGCTGCTAAACCTTGGAGGTTAATTAATTATTTTATATATAATATTCTTATAATTACAGACTTCCACAAATATATAGAAGCCAATATATCTGAATTGATGATACCAATTTTGGCAGGTTGCGAGTGACTCTGACGGCGGCACACACGACGGAGGATATACAAAAGCTTGTAAAAATTATATCAAATCACGTCAAGTTTGAAGATATGGAGAATTACAACCCCAATTTACATGTCAAGGCCAAGCTTTAGACTCAAGTGTATATTTTTGGTTACGATCTGGATTTTATTAAACATAAATCCATTGATTAATCAACAATAATTATAAAATAAAGTTGTTTTCAATAATCCCATGTATGTATCATCATGTCTGCTTAATTTCGTTGGGGGGAAAATAATAATCTCTAACATGCAAGAATAAAATTTGGAGGAAATTTTGTCCATTTACGTGCTAAATTTGGTCATTAAGCCAAAGGAAAAGTAATAGGAAATTTTGAGAGTATAGATTGCCTCGAGGTCGGCCGGGCATTGTTCAAACACGCATCACACTTATTTGGACCAACTAGATTATATTTACATATATTTAATTCTCAAACACGTTCATATTATAAATTTTTAAAATACAACTCAAAATTAAATTTATATATGTTTATTATTTTAAAAATGATCCTCAGGCATGTCAAACTTGAAAATTTCTTTCTTATCCATGAGCCAGCCTTTGCTTAGTTTGGCAGGTGGGCCTAGCTATTATCCAATTGGACCAATTGAATCAAATTTTAAAAAATCTAATCATCATTTGGTTCAACTAAATCTAAATCTAGCTCTACTCAATCAAGTAATATTTCCACAAGAAGTTTTTCAATCATACTTTGATTTCTAATGATTAACTAACTTAGATTCAGAATTCTCAAAAAAAAAAACACACACACACCTTAGATTCAGAGACTTTAAAGAGTCATGCATGCACTTTCCACAATTGGCAATTTTTTTTTTGGGTTATAATAACGCAATTGGCAATATGGGGAAGTGATACATTTTGACTTTTAATGAACTATAATCTTATTATATGATCCCATCCATTGTTTCCAACTTGATTGTGTACTATTCTCAACGTGCTGAACATTTCAAGTGAATTTATTAGACGGCTGCCTTTCAAAAAAATTTAAACTAAAATGAAATAAATAGACGTCAGAATATTAAAAAACGGTGGGAGAGTTTTGGGCTATATATAGAGATGGAATCATGAGGAAAGTATAACTCGTGCAATAAGCGTTCTCTTTTTCTATTTTTGTACAAACACACTACATTTTTCAGAAAGATATATATATATATTTTTGTTTGGAAATGGAAATTGGGAAAAGGTCATGGGATTTGTGGATTGAAGAAGCACTTCCAAAGGTTGAATCTCACAATTTGTTTCTGGCTCTGAGGCCCATGCGTTTACCCACTGTAAAACATGGTCAAGAAGTAGAAGAAGAAGCAATACCCAATGAAGATGAATATGAGATATTCCAAGGAGTTCAGCTTTGGGATCGATTGACTGTTCAAATTTCAATTCCGGAATCATTTTTCCAGAGATTGCTTAACGGTATGTATACCTTTACCTTCACCCTATACTAAACATATTTATACATATACTTAATTTCTATTTTTGGATAAATTAATGACATGCATAAACGTATACGTTCATTTTCATATAGTTACATCCTTTTTGGGCTTTATGCCTTTTTTTGACCTTTGCTTGCAATACTATATCAAAAGTGTCAATTTGGCCCCTTGTATCAAATTTCAACCGGTTTTGACTTTTGAGTCATATTTGAATAGCACGTATTATAAATTTATTTGAGCCATTAGAATTTAAAATATATTCACATCGAAACTTGACAAAGCCATTCGAATTTTTCTCTGAATAAGAGGTTCTTAATTAACCAAAGTCAAAGAAATGAGATAATCAATTAAATTGTCTTAAATTGAAGTTAAGATTGCAAATTGCCACATTTAAAATAAGTTGGGGTTTAATTGTTAAATAAGGATTAAGGACTAAAGGCATATTAAAAACCGCACATACAAAACATGACTATACATACATGAAAATAATGACATATATAGATATGTTTATGGTTAATGTGCATATTATATATACATGGCCAAGTGCAGGAGATGAATTCACAAGCAAATATGAAAGGGATGATAATTATAAATCGAGTTCAAACCAGCAGCAATATAAGAAGTTGATTCTATTTGCTGGAAATGACTTCTTGGCTTTGGGTAGACATCCAGCAATTGCAAAAGCAACCATCAAGGTATATAATATATTATCAATTAATATTTAATGTGTTGAACGACATCAAAATATCATTGATTAATTTTGATCTTTTTCCCGAAAGAAATTAATTTGAATGAAGATCATTAATTTAATGATTTCAATTAACTTCAACTTGGAATATGATCATGTACAAAAATCAGGCGGCAGCGGAACATGGAACAGGTCCAAGGGGTTCTCCACTTGTTTGTGGATATACCGACTACCATATAGCACTTGAGTCCGGCTTAGCCCAATTAAAGAAGAAAGAGGTAATTCTATATATATAACCATTTTGTTGCGAGAATTTAACCTTTTACGTTCCCGACCTGAAAGTGATTAGTCGCAAGTCAAAAAAGCGGTGAAGATACCCTTTGATTAAACCATGCATTTGAATTGTAATTATAATTTATTTTATAAATTTATACTTAAATGTTGATGCAGGCATGTCTTCTTTGCCCCACCGGGTTTTCAGCCAATATGGCGGTGATGGTAGCAATCGGAAACATAGCTCTGGTTTTGTCTGGCAGTGGGAAACCAACCAAAGAGGAAAAGGTTGCTGTGTTTTCCGATTCCCTTAACCACGCATCCATAGTTGATGGTCTTCAACTTGCTAAGCAACATGGAGGACTCGAAATTTTCGTCTATAAACATTGTGACCCTATTCACCTTGACGCACTCTTGTAAGTCCAATTTTTTTTTTTTTGGCCATCTTGTAAGTCCAATTCAATTCACACATTTTGGTTCATACACGGTACTCTTGTTGTTTTCTTAATTCTAATTACATTTTCCGCTTGTTTTTGCCTAGAACGAGCTGTAAATTGGAGAAAAAAGTGGTGGTGACAGATAGGTAATTAATTAACTAGCCATATTATGTGTTGACATTTTTCATTTCCGTACGTTTTTAATTGAAACTAATTGCGTTGCAAATTTTGCTTTTGATTAACAGCTTGTTCAGCATGGATGGAGACATTGCGCCCATGGTAGAGCTTGTTAAGCTGCGCAAGAAGCATGGGTTTTTGCTTGTGGTTGATGATGTAATTAAGTCCTATAACCATATATTCTCATGAATATTAAATTCCAATTCTTTAATTTAACAAAAAAAAAAAGTTCTGAGAATCCATTAACTACATATTAAACAGGCTCATGGGTCATTTGTTTTCGGCAAAAACGGTGGAGGAGTACCCGAGGAGTTCAACTGTGAAGATGAAGTTGACATAGTCGTCGGCACTTTGAGTAAGGGTGCAGCTTCCATTGGTGGCTTCATAGCTTGCAGGTAATTAATTATACATCTTTGAATATTGAGATGTTAATTACCATATATTTAATTAGTAATATCTGATTAATTATTCCTTAAGAATATAATTATATGAATGAACAGCAAAATTTGGAAGCAATTCATTCAATCAAGGGGTCGGGCCTTCATATTTTCAGCAGCTCATCCAGTCCCCTTAGCTGCTGCCACTTATGGTAAATTTAATACCAAATTCCTTCATTAATTTTCCTTCGTCATAATACATATATATAATTAATATTGTATTCAGCTTCATTGGTGGTGGCAAGAAACGAACCATGGCGAAGATTGGAAGTTCGGAAACGGATGAGAGAGTTTGAAGCTCTAACAGGAATCCCAGTGACAAGTCAGATATTAGTTGTCATAATTGGAAGCAAAGAGAAGACATGGAATTTGAACAGGGAATTGCTTACATCGGGCTTCTATGTGGTAGCAATCGGTCCCCCAGCTACTAAAATTTGGAGGTTAATTAATTACTATAATTTCTTTTCCTTCGGCGTACTTAATTACAGATGGACTTCAAATTAATAGAAGCCAAGCCAATAATTAATGAATTGATGATACCAATTTTGGCAGGTTGCGAGTGACTCTGACGGCCTCACACACAACAGAGGATATCCAAAAACTTGTAAAAATTATATCAAATCACGTCAAGTTTGAAGATATGGAGAATTACAACCCCAATTTGCATGTCAAGGCCAAGCTTTAGATGACTTTGTAAAGTGTATATGTTTTGCTAATTACTCTGGATTTTAAACAATCCATTGATAAATGATTGTTTCTCAACAGTTATAAATAAAGGTTGAAAATGTTGGCTTGGCTAGTTTGGAAACAACTTATTAATTTTTATTATAACAAACACAAAAGTACAACAAGGCAGAGTAGTAGTTGAATTTTAACAGAAAATTTCCGAATTTTAATTAGTTGCTAGGCAAAACTAATTAAAGAGCTTTTGTGATTTCAAAAAAGAGATTACATGGAAACATTTTCATAGAGGAGGAATTTAATGTACTCCTCAAGGCTTGGAAGGCATTGGTTATCGTCGTAACTGTACATGAGAGGAACCGTTCTTGCAAGATTTAGAGAAGCCTTGCGAAAGATGACGAAAATGGGTTTCGAGAGAGGCATTCATAGTTGAGGCATTTCCAAGCGTTTGAAATCATTGCGATGACATGTTTCCGAACACTTTCAACCTCAATGCCTTGATGTTCCTTCATGTAGCAAGCAACATAGGATCCATCGTTTCCCTCTTGATTCTCATCCTACATTATTATTAATTAATGTAACAAACATTTAATATGAGAAAGTTAATTAGGGTTAAAGCTTAAATTTCAATTGCAAGAGAATTTGAAGGTGAAAATAATATATGTATATACCTTAGCACTTCCCAAGTCATCCCAAAGACGAAGGATGGTTGCGGGGGATGAAATCATGCCAGGATTGTTGTCAATTAATTCCACGTTTTGATGATTTAAGCCTTCACCAAGTAGAAAGAAAGTGTGGACTAGCATTATATGTACCCCTGAACTAATCATTCCATTTTCTAAGTACTCCTCCGCATTTGGCAGATTTCCGGAAGCAAACCATTGTGCTTCTACCAAAAATGCTCTGCACAAAGTGACCCACTGCAATAACGAAAATGAATTATTTCTGGCTAATTTCTTATTAATTTGTTGTCTGATAATTAATGTCTTTTCTACCCCCTCCTGAACTTACAATTTGGACGTTTTTGACCCTTGAACTTGCAATTTGGAGCCATTAGTCCCTCTCACATAGCAGGCGTGATGGCGTCGTCATGTTGCTGCCGTGTCAATGCCATGTTAGCATTTCGGTACGATGTGGCAATGCCATGTCAGCAACGTGACGGTACCGCCATGCCTACCGTTTGAGAGGACTAATGTGGCTCCAAAATGCAAGTTTAGGGGGAAAAATGTCCAAAATTAAAGTTTATGAAGCAAAACGTCTAAAATTAAAGTTTATGGAGCAAAACGCCCAAATCGTACAAGTTTAGGGGGCAAAAATGGCATTAAGCCACAATTAAATCGCGTTTGTACCGCCTTTCTTAAGGAATTGACAGGATTCCACCCATGCTTCTTGTACACCTTGTGGCTAATTTCATTGGTGATATCATCAAGAGCTTTGAAGCATATCTTCATGTATTTTGGTAGTCCTTCAATGGCATTGTAATCCCATCTATATGCAAATTAGGAGCAAATTAGTAACTTTTGTGGGGCAGAGCTTATTGAGAAAAATATCATAAATATAGTTTCAAATTTATACCTACGGATAGCTTGGGTGAAAAGGGTGAGTTCATCAAGTGTCCCATAAACATCAAATATATCATCGATTATATAGATTAAGGAAATGGGTTTTGTTAGATCAATCCGTTGCTCTGACAAGCTTGGATCAGCAAGGCAAGCCAGGGACCAAATGTACCATTTTATTGGTTGGTCTCTTGCAAACTCCAACTCCTTGGCTAAACCCAAGTCCTTCCACCAGCTACACATGATCCACACAAAACATATATACAAGACTATTTTAGTGTTGGGAACTACTTTTTGGGTGGGGAAAAAAGTTTGATACAAAAAATAATTAATATATAAATCTTACTTGGAAATGCAAATGATCTCTTTCTGATGTAATGACTGGACGATGTTGAAATCCATTTTAGCAAATTCTTGGAGGACATTGATCCATCCATTTGTGAATTGGAAGTTAGTATTTAGAAAATTCCTCAATGTGAATCTAGGTAGGCTTTTATGAAAAGATTGGTCCAAATCTGAACTTTCCCATGTTTTCAGGGTATGGGAACAGAACTCTCTGGCTTCATCAAGAATGTCTTCTCCTTCTATACCTAATTGTGAAGCTTCATACAATTCAATCAATCCTTTGATGTCCCTTCGTAGTTCTTGTCTGAAACTACCCTCCCTGTCTTTGAACCTGTTAAACACTCCTGCTTTAGAAAAACCCATTTCCGTCAGTAAATTAATATAAACATAAAACAGAACAAAATAATTCCGTCTTTAATCTGAACTCTGACCTGCTGAAACGAAGTACCCTTGTTGCCTAAGTAGTCGAAAGCGAAGGGCAACATCATGAAGATTATTATAATTACTACAAGACAGCAGAGATAGCATCAATGGTGGTCGATTCCCAGGCGTTGGATAGCATCAATCATGGCCAAACCTTGAGATGGATCTTCTCCTATTTCTATTAATATACGCTTGAAAGACTCCAATTTGTTTGCATGTTCAATGCGAAATTCATCCTGCAAGATTATGCAGAGATCAGATCGAATTTAACAGAAAAATTACAGTGACGTACGAAAACATAAAATATTATTATTATGAAAGCAAATTAACTCACAGTAATGGTGGGGTGTTCACTTGGATATTCAAGGTGTTCTAATTCTAAGGGTACTACAGAAAAGATTTTGTGATCTTGAGCATTAACGCTACATCTAGGAACCATACACAACGAAGCAGAACACATAATAATGGGTGAAGATTTGTTAAGGACGATTTGGGTTTGGGCATTGGGGTATGGGAACGGAAGTTTGGAAAACAACGCCATTGAGAGTATATAATATCCCAAGCTTTTTTTAAACAATAAGATCAAGCTTTGAAACATAGTTTCATAGGACAATGGATGAAGGAAAATAAAATAAATGTAAAAACAAAAGAAAAAAAACGTGATAATCACTTTGAATTGGGAACCTAAGGACTTTCCGTCCAACTATACAGAGTACAAGACAGTTGCATGCTTCAATTTTTTCTTTTTATGATCAATTAGTCATTAATACAACTAAATAGAATGACCCTTCTTTAATTTTGGTGGAGCAACCCATTCAATTTTTTGTTTGTATAGGAATTTTGTCCAATTATACAAAGGTCTGGTTTGATATTGCGTTTGAAGATAAAAAAGTTGCTTTTGAACCCAAACGCAATACCAAATAAATTATGGTTTGTGTCAAAAGCTGATTTTGAACGTAAAAGCTAAGCCAACCCGAGAAGCTAATCCATAGGTGCTTTTGCGCTTTCAAAAGTGCTTTTGGACATTAAATGACTAAAATCCCCTAATTATTTTTCTCTTTCAATTTTAACTAGCATATCCTTTTTAGACATTTTACCCTTCAACCCCATTTTTTCCAGCAATACCAAACATTATTTATATTTTTCTACCGCAATTTAAAAAAGCACTTCTTAAAAGTATTTTTTCCAAATCAAACTTTTTCAAACTGCAACCTCAATACCAAACTAAGCCAAAGTAGAAGTAACAGTTTCATGCTTTCAATTTTTATTTTTTTTTTTCATGATCAATTAGTCACTGATACGACTAAACCAAATGTGTACCCTTCTTTATTTATGGTGGAGCAACTCATTCAATTTTTTGTTGTATAGCATAGGACTTTCGTCCAACTATATAAAGTAGAAGTAAACAGTTGCATGCTTTCGACTTTTTTTTTCATGATCAATAACAATCTCTCTTTATTTCATTGATACGACTAAAATGTGGACTCTTCTTTACTTTTGGTGGAGCAACCCATTCAATTCTTTGTTGTATAGAACTTTCGTAACTATATATACAAAGTAGAAGTAAATAGTTGCATGCTTTCGATTTTTTATTTTCATGATCAATTAATCATCGATACGAAATCAGAATGTGGACCCTTCTTTAATTCTGGTGGAGGAACCCATCCAATTTTTTGTTGGTCTAATAAATAAATCTATTTTTTTTTTAAAAAAAAAAGTAAATTGAACTTTCATTTGTATTAACGAAAGTACTTTTAGGCCTTTGAATTAGGCATTTGATTTACTAGTACTTTTAGGCCTTTGAAGGTAAAAAGATGAGAAATTGGAACACAAAGTAAAAGGAAGATTGATTGCTATTCGAGCGACCCCGACTCTTATCAAAATGACATTACGACTATTGCTTTCATCTATTGTCGTGAATAGAGTGATCCCAATAGTGCCATCCCCACGGCTCTTTACCAGGATAAGAGTGGTGTGAAACGTCATCGCTCAGATATGGAAGCCAGAGAAAATGAATACCCACAATTTATAATGTGTTATGCGCAAATGGAAATTAAACAGCAAAAAATAAAAGAATACAGGAGATTTACGTGGTTTGGTCAAGATGACCTACATGGACAAGAGAGAGATATTCTTATTTCTACAGAGAGAAAACGTTACAACAGTTTACAATAAATCCTAAATATAACTAGGATACAATTTGATGTCAGAGACTGATTTGAGTTTGCTTTGTAATATTAGAGACTTAATTAATCAAATTAAAATGTTAGACTCTTATTTGAACATTTTTAACAATGTTAGGGACCAATTTGAACAATTTGTCAAAAGAAAAACAAAAACAAAAGGATATCATACTTAGCAAGTCTTGTTAGCCCAACTGAATGCAAGGCTAACTCTAATTCATGGGATTTTGTCAGAAGCCTCGACAATTAGGCAAACGACTGCAGTGCTACTAAGTACTAACTGCTGCTGGTCCCCTACCTAAATTGAACTACCTCTTCAGACACCCAACTACTCATTTTGCTACCTTCTCCTCTCAAAAGCCCAAACTTTTCTTGGTGTCTGAAAATGGAGGTGAGCAGCTTATGGAATGAATGGGTTGAAGAAGCTCTTTCAAAGCTTGAATCTTTGAAACTGCTTCGAGCTTTGAGACCCCTTTATCTTTCCAACCTACAACAACAAGCGGGCAATGAGAGAATTTCAAATGACGGAGATTACGAGGTGTTTGATGAAATGCAACCATGGGATCGTTCCTCTGTCGAAGTCTCTGTCTCTCAATCTACTTACAATCAATGGCTTCTCGACATTCCCAGTACTGGTACATTTTTCTCTTTTTGTTATACTATTTCAGTTCTTTCTTTTGCCTTTTAATTCGAAAAGAAAAATGGGTCCTGTTAATTATGGTCATATGGTTATATAGCTGTGAAAAGGTGAATGTGTAATGAATAAATATATATGCCAAATTAAGTTCCATTGTTCTTCTATGATTGGAATTGAGTTAATTTGCTCCAAAAAGAGAACATGTTCTTTTTATTGAAAAAATCTTGCTCATTGGGCTTATAGGAGATGAAATTGTCCCTGGAGAAGGATTAGCTGATGATAAATTTGGCACGTGCCAGCAGCAATTCAAGCGGCTACTTTTGTTTTCTGGAAATGATTATTTGGGCTTGAGTTCGCATCCAGAAGTTAGAAAAGCTGCTGCAAAGGTCTACTTCATGATTTTCTGCCAATCTGCCATATTTGTTCATTAGTATTTCTTTTGCTAAAGTGTAAAGTTTTTTTTTTTTTTTTTTTTTTGGCAATAAAGTGTAAAGTTTTATGAAGATAATTTCATTTTAATTTCACAACAGGCAGCCCAAGAGTATGGAATGGGCCCAAGGGGCTCTGCTTTAATCTGCGGATATACTTACCACCACAGATTACTGGAGTCAAGTTTGGCAAGCTTGAAGAAGAAGGAGGTATGGACCTAGGATTAGATTTCACGCCTATAACTATTTGTATTTACTAGTTCTTTATTGCTTCTATTTAAGTCATTTGTTGGCTGAATTCATTGAGTGCTTAAAGCCTAAAACATGTTTGGAGAATAATACTTAATGATAAAGCTTGGCATTTGTCTCTATATCTGGATTATAAATTCTAAACATTTTTTTTGGAATTCCAAGATCTGTTATGTGAATTAAAGTCAGTGTGATGTTCTTATTCTTTCGATTATATATTTTTTTGACCCTTAATATATTTTGATTTAAACTTTTCAACCACTAACTGATCTTTTTTTTTCTTTTTTTTCCCCTTTCTGAATTTATGCTTTAGGATTGTCTTCTTTGTCCTACAGGGTTTTCAGCGAATATGACCGTAATGGTAGCACTTGGAAACATTGCATCTCTCCTTGCAGCAGGGAACATGCTTCTCAAGGATGAAAAGATTGCCATTTTTTCTGATGAACTAAACCATGCATCATTAATTGATGGTATTCGTCTTTCTGAAAGACAAAAGAGTGTAGAATTCTTTGTATATAAACACTGTGACATGTCCCATCTCAGCGCATTGTTGTAGGTTTTTACTTTTCACTCAAATTCTCCGATACTATTTTTTCTTTTTAGGACTTTCTCTAACCATGGTTATAACAACAATGTTGTTATTTTTTGACAGATCCAGTTGCAAAATGAAGAAAAAAGTTGTTGTGACTGATAGGTTAGTCATCTTACTACAACTGCTTGATAATAAACGAGTTTTGTCCTGTGTTTTAATGCTTATTTGGATGTCCAAGAAGATTGACTTTTATGGTTGGCACTGTATGCATGCTTTTAATTGTCCCTTGCATATTTTGCATCTTATAAACCAAAATATGCATTTTTCAATATAACCAGGTTTTAGCAAATTCTGTTCATTGCTGAAAGAGGTATTACTAGTTATTATGTTCATTCATTAAAAGAGGTATTATCTACCATATATTGCAACTTACCATCCATGTCCTTTGACTGCATGCTGAAAACCTTCTTTCTTTATCTGTTTGTTTGATGGATCTTATTTGTTCTTTATTCTATTCTACAGCTTGTTTAGCATGGATGGAGACTTTGCACCTATGGTTGAGCTTGTGGAGCTACGTAAGAAGCATCATTTCTTGTTAGTCATTGATGATGTAAGTTTGAATCGGATTTTATCAAACTTCCAGAAGCTATTTGGCATCTATCTTATAGACAACCTGTTCAGGGGCCAATTCATCTCTTAAATTTATTTAGTTTTGTACTTTCTGGACAAATGCCATGTCATTAGTTCTAGGAGAAAGAAAAGATCTAAACTAAGACCATGAACATGATTTCAGAAAGATAGATTCTTTCTTTTCACATGGTTTATCTCTAATATATGCCATCAATAACTAAAAAGTATTGTTTATATGCTTCAGGCGCATGGAACATTTGTTTGTGGCAAGAGTGGTGGAGGAGTGGCAGAGGAATTTGGTTGTGAAAGAGATGTAGATATATGCATTGGAACTTTGAGCAAGGCAGTAGGCTGTCAAGGTGGATTCATTGCCTGCAGGTAGATAATTTTGTAGTTTTATTTCATGGAAAAATCAGGAAAAGGTTATAGAACAGCATCCACAAATGCCAAGGAAGAATTGAACTTTTATTGTCTTTTCATTGCTTTTCAATTTTTCTTTAGCGTTTGGTACTCTTTGTTGCTATCAATTGAACTTACTTCTTGGCTTATTGCTCATCAGCGATTGAGTTATAATGTTATTTTTTAGCTCTAATGCATTCAGATTATTCAATGCTAATGTAAAATTTATATTCCGTTCCTTTTTCTGGGTAAAATCTTTCGAATCACATTGTAGCATGGCACAGTAGAAATGTTCATGGTACTTCCCTGTAAAATTTATGAGCTTGCAAGTTATTTAGACTTCTGTCCAGGTTCCTTAACATTGAAAAAGTTGTATAACTTAGGTATCCCGATTTAAGTGTTTTATGTCTTCTTATCCGAATATTTTATATGTGTATTCATACCAGTTTAAATACATGTGAACAGCAAAAAGTGGAAGCAATTCATTCAATCAAGGGGCCGCTCTTTCATATTTTCCACTGCAATACCAGTTCCTATAGCTGCTGCTGCGCATGGTAAATTTCAGCATCATTTCATTACATTCTTTCGTCTTTTTGTTGGTGCCTGGAAAATTCAGCAAAAATAGGCTGCATTATTTTTGGTTGTGTCTTTTGGGTCTTCCATTCTATGTACTTTTTTAGCAAATTCTGTTAGTTATTCCATGAACAGCTTTTATTTCTGTTGAAGCAAGAAATGATGTAGTCACTAGTCAGAGAGAATCATCTACTAGGAATGAAGAGAGGGAGGCTATGCACAGTTTCTTAGCTGTGTGATTGTTCAATGCTAGAAATGATTCTCCTAGAATATAAGATTAAGTGATTGTATAATCTACAAATTTTACATGTGACTTTCTTTCTGCATAATGTGCAGATCTAATTGTTTTATATTTTCCTTCTTGCTAACAACATAAATACAACTTTGCAGCTTCTGTTATTGTTGCAAGAAACGAAAAGTGGCGGAAAAGAGCACTTTGGAACCGGGTGCAGGACTTTCGTGATCTGACTGGAATCCCTATCACCAGTCCCATCATATCTCTTGTTGTTGGAAGTGAAGAGAAGGCCCTGAAAGCTAGCAGGTTCTATCTCTCTCTCTCTCTCTCCTCCCCCTTAATCCTTGAGTGACTATAATTATTTCAATACAGAGATTTTAACTGTTTCTCTCTCTTTGAACAGGCAACTACTTAGATCCGGCTTCCACGTAACTGCAATCAGACCACCAACAGTGCCCCCCAACTCTTGCAGGTTAGTTGCACTTAATCTTCATAATACACCTTATCACTTCTGTTCTCTTGTAACTTTATTGATAGAATTGCTGCTAGTCTTCTCTGGGACTTCCAGTTTAAATTTCTGTGGATTTGGAGCCTAAAGCATAAAGCTTCTACTAAACCTTTGGCACAGATATATATATTGTGGCTGTTATAAATCATGCCTGCACATGGCAGTAGTGTGTTATTGGTCTGATTTCCAGTAACTTTCAAAATAAGCTTCATTTGATAAAAGCATTCCTCCATATACGGTGCATTTTGTTTCTTTTCCTTATTTACATTTCAGATGCACATTCCTGGGTTTTTGTTCCTAGATATGAACTTAGATCACCCATTTTGATATTTAACCAAGATTTAAGCAAATAAGATAGTAAAAAAATGTTTTTCTCAAAACAGGCCAAATAATTTGACTTTGACCATGCATCATATGCTAATTATAATTTATAAATTATAAATTCCTTTTCAATATGGTCTCACTCTCATTACTCCTATAAATTGTTCAGGTTACGAATCGCTCTGAGTGCAGCACACACAACCGATGATGTGAAGAAGCTCACAGCTGCACTCTCCAATTACATCAACTTTCAAGATATCGACAACAACAGCGTCAACATCTATTCTAAGCTATAGGATCTGGTTATTTTGAAGGGTTCAAAGGGTTTAATATGTATCTTTATCTTAAAAAGAACAAATGTAGTATTAAGTAGATCATAATCAAGTCCGTTCATGTTCTAGGTTCACAATTCCAATTCATGAAGATAAATTGATTTAGATTATGATTCAAGTTAGCCTATATTGGCTCTGCCTTACATTTTTCTCATTCTTGGAGAGGTAAAGCTTCTTGGTTTTCTGATTTTGCCAGTAATTATGCCATTTATCCCTAAGGAAGCAAGAGTATGGAATAAATAAATCTTCATGTCCTTTGAAATGATTGTTGCTCTAATTCGATTTTTCTCAAGCATCAAATGGTGGGATTTTTGCAACAAAGAACCAAGGGCAAGAATAACTTATATCCATTTCAACCAAAGGAAGCACATCAGTCACCAATCATATTGAGTTTGTGTATCCTATACATAAACATAAACATATTTAGACTAACAGTAATTGTCTAAATAATCATTTCCAAGAATTTCCATTTTGTATTTTAGATGATAAATATATATAGTATAGTAATAACTAATAATGCTGATGAATCTTCTAGGCCTTCTTAGAATTCTTGTCCAAGGAAGAGCTTGAAGTAGACAGAGCCAACCAGTTTCCAGCTGCGCCCACAGACACGCGATGTGAAGAGGGTTGACTCATCTCATTCTCTCTCTTAGCAGGTGTCGACTGTAATACATACAAAAAATGCAGAAATTAGAATCCAAAAATGTCAATTTTCAGTTCGAAGTAAAACAGATGAAACAAATATTGTCTGGATATACACGTGGCAAGGAAGCAGAGGGTGTTGAATGATGATATCTTCTCCGGTAAGTGAGTTGGGATGACTGGGAGGGTGAAGTGTGGCTTTGACTGCAAAATACATTGCCATGGGGGTTGTTCTCAGGGACCTCATTGAGTTTGATGATGGTGCTACTAGTTGAGTTGGTGGCCACCTGAGGCAGAGTACTTGGCCTCTCAGCCGATGGTTTGACAGTGGTATTAGTTGGCTGGGCCTGGGGCCTGTGTTTTTGAGGGCTAGGGAGGAGGAGGAGGGGCGCGGTGGTAGTGGAAGAGCCGACGGAGGGAGGAGTTGGGGTTTTAAAAAGGTCATCGATTGGGACCAAAGCCTGAGAATGGGGCTTGTTCATGTTTGGCCATAAGAAGGTCCCCTGTGGCTTGCATATTCTGAACCCACTTTTAAGCCTTTCAATTTTGGCTGCCTTGTCTTCAGTCGCAGCCACCGCCTTTGTCTTTGTTCTTGGAAGTCTTGGGGTCTTCTCTGCTGCGTTTCCATCTTTCTCTTCCTTATCTGATATTACCAGGACAGCTTTGTCACTTTTCTCCATCTCTTTTTCTGTTCCTAATGGTGGTGTGGCTGAACCCAATACTAGTGCTCTTGTTTCAGCTGATTCTGGCTTGTTTAGATCTTCCACAGTACATTCTAGCTTCCCTGTCTCTTCCTCCAGTGCACACAAAGATTTTGCAATTAACATTAGCTGTTTCTCAATTTTAGACTTCTTATTCATCAAATCCACGTAGTTTCCCTGTGCAACAATATAATCCAAGAAATTGCTAATTAAGAAAGTGTGCATGTACCAATCCAAGAAATTGGTAATGGAAATGAGACAAGTTTTGATGTTTACCTTCAATGCAAGCAAATCAGGAACCAAGTATTGGCTCGAAACAGAGGAACTGGGGGTGGTGAGAAGAGTAATATCTTCTTCAGGCTTCTCAGTGATCTCTAGCATGCACCTATGTAAACATTCAAAAATGGAAAAATGTTAATTGGAATGATCATTATAGCGGACATAATTCATAAAGACCAATATGGTAACACCTGCTGCACAGAACTTAGAAATGAGTCACACTTCACAGGGAAAAGGACATATGTGCAATAGAAATGATATAAATAGGGGAAAAAAAACAATAAAGGTCCATACCTTTTCAGTTTGTCCACCTCTTCCCTAAGCTCCTTGAGCTCTTTAGCACAAACAGGATCTAGGTTGGGGTTATCACCAAGCTTCCAACCAGGAGGTGGAGTCCAATAAGGATCCTCCACTCCAGCCTCCTTCCTGATCTCCATTAAACCAGCACTCTCCAACCAATACTCCATTGCCCCATCAGAATTATGCCGCCTCATGAATCTTTCTTCCCCTCCAGGTCCCAATTTCCCAGCCATGTGCTTCAGCAAATGATCCAACAAACCAGTGTCCCCAATCAGCTTCCTAGCCTCTGCTCTCAATGCTGGCCTGAGAATTGGGTTCCCATACACTGCCCCCTTCTCCTTCATGATCTTCAACATGTTTTCCTCAGCTGAATGATACCTTTTCATAGTAGCATTTATTTATCGATATGAGAACAAAGCTTTATAAAACTTTAACATAACAAGGAATACTATACATGAAGGTAAACTGAAAAAATAACCACAACTTACCTGTGAAAAGACCATCTATCAATGGGATTCTTGCCACCCTTTTTCTTACTGGGGCTGTAAAGAGTGATTTGTTGACTCTGCTTACCATGATTGACTTTCTTTGGCTTCTGGGTCGTGTAGAGTGCTCCATGGCTCTTCCTCTTGCAGCTCCTATCTGTCCCCATGTTTTCTTCATCAGTAATGGTTATCACTTTCTCTTCTTCTTCCTCCTCGTCCTCTTCATCCTCCTCCTCCTCATCTTCTTCTTCTTCATCATCATCGTCTTCAGCTTCCTTCTCTTCCTCCTTTCCTCTAACACTTCTTGACAAATTTCGTTCCCTCCTCTGCTCCACGGGGTAACTCAGAAACCGTACCTGCTTACGCCGACCCCATCGGACCATCTCCTTGGACTTAAGCTCATACCAGCACAAGCCGTTCTTGGGGACCATGTTGACATAGTTGGCAACGATAGCTCGGCTTGGGCATAGGATTGGGAATAATGGACTCGAGTTCTGCCCTGTTTCCTGATCACTGCTGGAAGTAACTATTACCCAAAAGCTCCATTCATTCCTATGCAATGCAATTTCATGTGGTGGGATCCTACGGTATAGAATATCGCCGGCAAGCTCCGATAGCAGCGCGTACTGTTCATCAAAAGAAGGCAACATCTTTGCATCCGGTTTCCGGCGGTTCCTCTCGCTGAAGTGTGCTCGGAGAGAAAACACGCTTGGGTACCTTAACGAGACAGAGCCCTTGGACTTTTTGCTCACCTGGAAACCAGCAACAATAAAACCATGGTTAAAACGTAATTCTATAGTAAAACAAAAAACAAATGGGTCTCTTTGTAATGTAATCGATCGAGTTTGGTACCATGATAACTCGAACTAACTTGAGGTGGTCTGGGATTTTATGGGGAAGCTTGGAGTGATCAATCTCGTAGTAAGACCCCACTTTAATGTGAGCTACTGCATCTGTATACCCAGAAAATTAGCTAACATCAGCCATGTGAGAGACAAAGAAGGAGACTCTAAAATGTGGAATTTGAAGTAAAAAGAGGGCATAAATGCAACGCTAAAAAGAAAACCACACAGAAAAGGAAGAAAGGGAAGGACGACAAGTACTGCCATTGTAGTGCAAAAGGTTGTGCTTAATTACGTACCAAAGGCAGAATCGGGTGATGAAGAAGGAAGCAGAAGTTGTCTGCGCATACAAAGCCTTATTGCGGCGTTTTCGTAGCTCTGTCCTCGTTCCCTTCTCAAGTTCCTCATCTCCTATACCATCAAAAACAAAGACACCAAAACCCAATTCTTATTCCCATTCAATTTCTTAAAATTTTAATACATATAAAATGAAAAAATCTGGGCATGGAGGCAAGTCAACTGGTTCATGACGAGAGGCGCCTTTTCCTTAGTATAGTAATAATAATCTGAATACTATTTTTTTTTAAATAAAAGTGAAATAAAAGATGCAAATTTAGGGTGGAGTATACGCGCGCGTTTTTGGTTTCGCGCGTAGGAGACACCAACATTATAGTTGTTCGCGGCAAAATGAAAACGACGGTTTTGCCGTTTTGCGTGTTCGCTGGGCGCGTGTGTGAGTGCTCGTGTGGTGGTCTGGTGGTACAGAGAATCAGAAAAACGAATCG
Source organism: Corchorus capsularis (assembly GCA_001974805.1). Lineage (NCBI taxonomy): Eukaryota > Viridiplantae > Streptophyta > Magnoliopsida > Malvales > Malvaceae > Corchorus > Corchorus capsularis. The sequence goes on from AWWV01007769.1 coordinate 24,198, forward strand.
TAAATTTCTAAAAAAAAAAGAAGAAAAATGGAATAATTAGACACAGCAGAGAAAAGCGTGCAGTGGTAGAGAGAGAAAGAGAAGATTACAGTGAGATTTGAAGCCGCCGCTGCTTCGTCGTCAAGTTTATAATACCACCTTTTCTCCATTGACGATTTGCGAGTGTTTCAGATCTATACAAAATTTACAGACTAAAATTAATTGCTAATATATATACTAAAATGAACTTGGTTTATGAGTTTTTAACAGTGTAAAAAAAAAACTTGAATGGAAGAAGGAAAAAAAAAAGGAAAATGATGGAACATTTGAATATATGAATGCATGGAGTGATTTTAAGATTTCCTTCCCAGAAAAACTGGAAAATGTAGTAGAGAAATAAATATTGCGGCTCATAAGAAAAAAGATTTGAAATGTAAGAGTACCAATGAAATAGTAGAACTAACAACTTTTGCAGAAAACCTGAACTTCTTGATTAATTGAAATTCACATAGAGAGAGGGACCGAGAATTAAAGCTTGAGATTAATAAACCCAATCGTAAAAAACTCTGAATCAAGGACAAGGATCAGCATTTAAAACAAAAAGGAAAAAGCAAAAAAATTACAGAAAACAAAATGGAGCTGATATCACTATATATGAAACATTGGCAGAGATAAACTGGGAATTGAATGATCGATTGATCGTATACCAGAAGAGTAAAGAATTTCCGGATGTTTGTTTGTTGTTCATTAATTACGATCAAAAGAGAAAAAAGTTAAAGAAAAGCGAAATAGCTAGATTAAAGGATATTGAAAATTTGAAATATAACAGAAGAGGACTTTAATTAGAAATAGTAGAGAAATCTAGATGTAGTAAACTGAGAATTTTCTTTTCTCCATCGGTTTCTTGGAAACCAAGCAGAAAAGCAACAAATAGGCGGCTATACCTTTGGAGTTCGACTAAAAATTCTGCAAAACTCTCTGGGATTCAAATGAGATTTGGGAAATTAACAATACAGAGAACGGTGACGACGACCGAGAGGTTATATAATTAGAACTGGAAGTAAGGAAACGTAATATATATATCGGAGGAAATAAAATGCAGAATCTGCTTCTAAAATTCTTATACGTAATTAAAATAAGGAACGCAGAAGAAAGTTGGAGTGGGAGAGAGAGAGAGAGAGAGAGTGTGTGTGTGTGTGTGTGAGTGTAAAGTGAAGAGAACGAAAATATGAAATGCAAATGGGGAACCGGGCAACCAATGCAATGCAACGCAGCAAAAAAAGTACTAATGATTATAATAATTGGTTACGGTAAAAACCCAATAGTAGTTTTCAGTTCAAATTTACTTTTTTACCCTCATTTCCTTTTCCTATTACTACTACAAATTTTGATGTCGAAGGTAGTTAATCCAGTGGTCCGTTTTTGATTTTGGTACTATAACAACCATTGAAACAAGTTTGTTACTACTTACTACATTTCAAATTGACGAATACTAAATATACTAAATATAAAGAGGCAGAAATTCGGAGGTGGCCGGGTTGGGGCCGGGTCAGCCCAAGCTATAATTTATACTTAGCTTGTCTAAGCCTGACTTGAGCAGACTAAACGGCCCTTTACTTATGTTCAAGTTCGTCTAATAAAAAAAGTTTTGTCCAAGACCTGTTTAGTTACTAAATACTATATAATATTTATTTATTAATATATATTATATCTAAAATAGTAAAACTTAATCAATATATTTTTTAATCAAAATAATTAATTTACATATCTATTAAATATTTTTAAAAACAAAAAATATAATATAGTTATTTCACTATGCGGGTCAGGCCGGACTTTTATCGTTAAGACCAAACTCGGACCATTTTGTAAACAAGCCTAAAAAACTTGTCCAAACCTGTCCAATATGTTTCAATTTTTTGTCCAAGTCCTCTTAAATATCAAGCGAGCTTGTGGACTTGGAGGGGTAGTCCGGCCCTTGAACAGGTCTAGGCAGGATAAAAAAGATTTAAACTCCATCTCTTGGCTTAGCTAGTGGTTAGAGACTAGGAAGTTCACCGAGCAGAGTTCACCAAGCAAGGGAGGGAATTCACCGAGCAGACCTAATGGTTAGAGATTTGACATAAGTAAGCAGTTCTTATTTACAGTTCTTATTTATTGTTGATCTTTACGGTGCCCGTTCAATAAACAACTGGATGATGAACACGATATTAAAGTCCTCTAATTACATAAAAGCCCAAAATAAATTACATAAAAGCCCAAAATAGGAAGATTCATTTGCCCTTTTTGGTAGTTAACTATTTAGAAATTTACAAGTTGAGATGAGACCCATTTTCACATGAAAATATTCAAAATTCAAATAAGATATTGTATGTATTAGTATCTGAACCAATCACATTTCACTAGCAGTAATTTTGTTTGCAAATTGCAACTTTGAGTTTAGAAATTTGATTGTTGGCAAAAAAAAAAAGAGAGAAAAATTTTTTTGGATGATATATAATGATAGGATCGAATATATTGTGGGATAATTTATATATAATATAATCTTGGTCAAATATGAGGATAGGTATATATTGGTCAATTTAAGGAAAATTGGCGCCCAAATTTCTAGGTAAACAACAAAACATTAGGTTTAGGCGGCAGAAGAGAAAATTTCTCATGTCATGTGTTTACCAATATCTGATACAGTGTGAATACAAAATGTATGTATTTCGATAATTCATTAGAATTATCTTTAAGCTAAACTTCTGGATCTATTAATTTCCCTAATAAAAGAAAAAGAAAAATATAATCTGGAGAATTTTCCAATCTTAAGCAGAGAGTAGAAGAAACCCTTTTCTACTAGGCTTTTCACAGAGCTGAATCCCGACCAAAGAAAGGGCTTTTCGAAGACTATCAAAAGCTTTCTCGTACCGTAAAAACCCCATGAACCAAAACTCAAATTCATCTTTCGTCACTATTAATAAGTACTTTTGACCTGGCTTCTTCATGTTCTCACTCTCCTTTCCTGTTTTTATCTTCCTTATTGGTATCAAAACCTGCAAACACCCAAAATTAAATTATTTTCACTTCAAAATCATGATTAAAAGAGTATATTTATATTCATTATTTAACCTTGTAATCTGTGGTGATTGAATGGCCCGTCGGAGAAGAAATAGTGACGGGTGATTCACTCAAGAAGGCGACCTTTTCTGTTGAAATAAACAAGAGCCCAGCAATTGGTCCGGCCGTCGTTGACAGATAGCATTGGGACGCCTTTAATAATTCCTCTCCTTCTCTCATTCCAAATGTTTGTTTGAACATGTTTTCTCTTCCGCCTTCTTGAATGATTCTTGCCCCCAATCTCAACTTTCCCATCACTGTTTCAGACAACTTTGATCCCAAATTCACTGTAATTTCAAAATCAGAGATTATCATTAAAGTGTATAAATTTATGATAAAAATTGAAGAAAAGGGTATTCTCAGATTAAACTTATTACCATGGTCACGGATCCTTGATGCAAAGTTGCTGCTTTCGTTTCTCAACTTTCTGGTTTCACCCATGTTTTGAAATCCTCTGCTTCTTCTTCTGCTAATTAAGGGGAGAATCCTTCATGATTTTCTGTTCCTCCAAAGGATCTTCTCTAAAAAAGAGCTCAAAACAGAGAGTTTTTGGGTTAACATAGGGAAGAAGAGCAAAGGCTATTTAATTCAATATGGTCTCTGCAACTATGTTTGTAATTATCATTAATTTATCATATAAGTAGGGAATACTTATCTTGAAACTTTTATTATGTAATTGAAATATATATTTTTCTTTTATACAACGAGAAAAAATTGTTCTCCTAAGTATTTTATGTTGAAATTGGGTACTAGACGACTACCCCAGCAAACATCCATAGTTTTTTTCTTTTAAATTTTAATTCTAGAAGGATTGGCATGCAATTTCCACGTTGTTTTATGCTTTTATTTCTTAATTTTGTTTTCTTATTTATTTTCTCCTATATGAATTTCCAGAAGTTCAAAGTCAATAAAAAGGGGCGAAAACAACTGAAAATAGTACGTATATATATTTTTTCTTAAAAAAAAATTAAAAAGAAAGAAAGAAAGAAAGGAAAAATGGAAGCCCAGAGTTGAAAACTCTCATGTTTGTTTATATTTGGTAGAAAACAACTGCTAAAGCAGAGTGTTAGATAATTTGGCCCAAAATGGCTAAAGGCCTACAATTTATGGTTCACAGATAAAACTAAATGGTATATACAGCAATTTCAGAACATGCTTGATGCTTCCATATATATATACATATATTGAAGTCTTACATAAATCATTCATGTTACAACATATTGGTTTTATTCATGCAAACCGAGTTCAAAGAGCAATCGCAATATGATAAAGACTAAAGAGGAATGCCTCAAGGAATCAGCACAACTGAGCCAGATGTTCTACGATTCTCAAGGTCTGCATGGGCCTCTGCTGCTTGAGACAATGGGTACTTGTGATTCACACGTACCCGCAATACGCCTGATGCAACATTAGCAAACACTTCCCCAGCACTTTCGAGCAGCTCATCCCGAGTTGCTGTGTATTGCATCAGTGAAGGCCTAGTCAAGAACAGAGATTTTGCTGCAAGTGCAGGCAATGGAACTGGATCTGGTATACCGGAAGACTGCCCGAAATTCACCATGTATCCACGAGTCTTTAAACATGCCAAGGAACCCTGAAAAAGAAAAACCTTTTACTAGGGGAATGCTATTCACAATTTACAACAAAATTTATGAGTGCAAAAAAAGAGGCCAGGCTCTTCTGAAAAGTAAAATAAAATTTTCAGACCACAAAGTTCACTGAAATTAATCATAAAAGCATATCAACTTGGCCCTATAACTAATACCCTTAACTCTTTAATGGCCTACATTAAGTTCAATACTATAGAGTCAACCTAAAATAAGAAACCGGCCAAGCAAAACAAAAAACCTAAAATAAGGCATAGTGGCTGCCACAGAAAAAAAACCAATTAGATGGTAAAAGACCATTGAAAAGTACCCATAAGAAGCTCAAGTGACTGCTAAAGAAGCACACCTCATAGCCTAGAAATCTATTCTATTGAATTGTGAGTAGAAACAAAAAGTAAAATAAAATAGCAAACAGAATAGCCATTACCTCAAAGGTATCTTTCCCTACAGAATCATAGACCACTTCGACTCCCTGGCCTGATGTTATCTCATTGACACGGGTAACAAAATCCTCTTCCTTATAAATTATGGTATGATGGCATCCATCTTCCTTTGCTTGTGCTGCTTTCTCTTTGGATGAGACTGTCCCTATGACAGTGGCACCAAGGGCATTTGCCCACTGGCATAATAAAGATCCAACTCCACCAGCTGCAGCATGGACAAGAACCGTATGTCCAGATTCAACCTATATCAGAAAATATTGTATCACAAGTTTTATTATTAATATGATAAAGACTGTAGATTAAAAAAAATTATTAATATAATTAAGAATGTTTACAAACTAAAATAAGATCAAGCAAATGGGGGTTAATTTCAGAATAAATAAACCAACCAAGGCAACAAAGTTATACTTTTTTTTTATCACGATTTGCAGAGAACTTGCATCTATTCAACCTACCTTAAAGCAACGACGAAGTAGAAACTGAGCGGTCATACCCTTCAACATGATGGATGCAGCAATAATAGGATCAACAGAAGGAGGAACTGGTACAACTTTGTCTGCTGGAAGAATCTGCTCCTCAGCATATGAACCAATAGGATTACCACCATAAGCTACAACATCTCCAACTTTCCTGCCGGTTAGCCCTGGTCCTACAGCTGTCACCTCTCCAACAGCCTCCATACCTGTAATCAAAGAGGGTAAGCAAATAATATTTGCAATTACTTTTATAGGCAAAGATGCATTAATTAACGCAATAGAAGATCCTTTTCCAGCGACATGGGTCAGCTACATGGATTGTAGTAAGTGACCAAAAGAAAGAAAAACCTTCAATAAATTCATAGGCTGGATTGGAAAGCACCATATTTAATAGCTGATTAAAATTATCTTGTACATCCAAATACATAGAAAGTATCCATACTAAAGTTGATGACTGAAACTTATGCTTAATGACTTCTTATCCCTTAGGGTTAGGTATATTTGGGACATTTAAGTCATTCCAAGAAAAAGCTGATAGAGAATATTTTTTAAAAGAATTCCTGAAAATAATACCTTTTCAATATCAAGTTTTATATAGCTTATGTCTGGTACATATAGATACATTGATTAAACAGTCACAGGACCAGGTTTAAAGATAGAATTTATTTGACTACACTCATAATTATCTTGAATATCAAAATGTAAAACTTTGATAGCATCAACTATGGTAATGCAAGATGAGTGATAGAATTACACAATGAAATGCATCTGCACAAATAAGCTGTAAGCATTAACAATCAACCAGAAGAGCAATTTATCAGGCTTCTCAAACTTTTATGCCACTCATTTGGTAAATTTTAACTCCCCTATTTTCTAGAACTTGTATGCATTCACGTATTTATTCAAAGAAAATTCACCTAGAACCAAAGATGACAAAAGAGTCGAAAGAGCAATTTAGACAATAACCAACAAGAACAGACTACAGAGACTTTCTGCAGCTTAATTAGTCCATCAAACACATGACTTATCAGCCAGAAAAGTTCTTTTATTTCCAACATATTCAACTCAAACAAACCTGGAGTGAAAGGCATAGCAGTCTTATAAACTCCTTTGCGGAAATAGATATCGATGAAATTAACCCCAATGACTTTGTTCTTAACACGTATTTCACCCTCTTTGGGTTCCCCAAGTTCCACATCTTCCCATTTAAGGACCTATCATAAACATCAAAAGAGTATAGGTAAAAATACAAAGAATATACTATAAATTGGTAATAGTCCAATGCAAAGAAGTAAAGTCAAGCAAATCATAGCAGTAAACAATTCAATCAAAACAGCTTGATAGCATTTAGGATCAAACAGTCTACTTTCTGAAAAACCCAGAACAATTAAATCAAAATCAAACCAAAAGAAGGGTAAAACTGAAATTGTCTAAGCATGAAAATTAACAAAATGATCGGTTTTTTATTTACTCAAACAACTATTCGATAAAACTTCTACAAGTTACAAGAGCAAAATAAATGAAAGATGCATTAGAAAGAGAGTAAAAAAGAAGACCTCGGGTCCTCCATGTTCATGAACCCTGATAGCTTTAACCATCTTTGTTGATTGTGAAACTGCTCCTGCTTCAGTACTCAGAGCCTTGGCGATTACCAGTTTGCTCCTGAGAGTAGAACTAGAAGGTAAAGCAAAGTGTTTGATAATTTTATTGTGGGTCAAGTTTTGCACCCAAAATGTTGATCTTGAGACACTGACAGTCTCTGGAACAGAGTGGAGCAAATGCAAGCGATGGCTCTGGAACCCAAGTCTAAACAGGCCCATTCAGCTTACGTTTCTCACTTGTTCGCCTACTACAACAAAATCTGTGTCATGTTCGAAGCGGAACCCCGGCTGTTATCAGATGCAGCGTCATCCGTCATAGTATGTTTTTTCCGTTTCCTGATTCACATTATTAAGTCATGGGCTACAACTCTCGGGCTCGGCCTAGTTTTTGCTCCTGGGTTAGCTCGAAAGCTCGTTACTTTATGGTCTGGGCCGTAACTCATCAACTATTTCTAATCCTTTTTAATCCCTTTCTATATTTTACCATGGTGACATTTTAAAATCTATCCATGGTTCTCCCTTTGTTTACAAGCTTTATTCATGGAATTGCTAAATATCGCCCTAGTTTTGTTAAATATCGTCCCATTTTTTATATTTTTTCCCTTTACCCTTTGCACTTTTTACACTTTTGCACTGAGTCTCCCCACTAGGACGGTTCAGCCACGGCGGAGCCTCCCAAGTGGGGCGGCTTCGCCATGGTAAGCCGCCCTCTTGGGACGGCACGGGTCATCAGTCCTAAATTTCGTCAAAAATTGCATTTTTCTGAAATCGTCATCAAAATACGGCACGTTATCGTTCATTTTTCTTAAATCGTCATCAAAATACAACACGTTAACGCTATTCTACGTTCGTGATAGTTTCAAGATTAGAAAATGAAGCAAAGGGCAAAAGCGTAAAAAAACGTCGGGCGGTGAATAGCAAAAATGGGACGGTATTTAGCAATCCAGTTATTCATAGACGGGCCTCGAATACAATTAGTTATTGGAAGTTATATTAGCTCCCGATTTTAATTAATTTTTAAAAATAGAATAAAAATCAAAAAATAAGGAGTATATAGTAGTTCAATACCCGTAAACGCTGAAAAAATAAAAAAATTCTGCTGCCGGGATTTGAACCCGGATTCCATATATCCTGAAGGAATTACCAAGTGTTACAATGGATTCTATTTGTTATAGGATTGCAAACAATTTGATTTAACAAACTTTAGTCCCAAAGACTCCTAGCAAATAAACAAACGTTGTAATAAATATTTAAAATATTCCGCTGCCGGGATTTGAACCCGGATTCCATATATCCGAAGGAATTGCCAAGTACTACAACGGATTCTGTTTGTTACAAAATTGCAAACAATTTTATTTAACAAACTTTAGTCCCACAACTCCTAATGCCTTCAAAAAAATAAAATAATATTAAAAAATATATAGTTTATGGTAATCTTCTTTTTTGACACTTTTAAATAGGTAGTTTTTTTATTGATACTATAAGTAAAGATTAAATATCATATTTATCTTTGTTGGGTTTTTTTTTTTTCGAATGTCTAGTATGCCTCTTCTACAAGGATGGGTCTTAAAATCCAATGCCCATTTTATTCTTCATTACATATTACATATATATAAAATTTAGTAGATACATGGGAGCATATCTCATATGAAGAACAAAAGTGCTTTCTTCAAATGCCTCCTCTATGGAATCAGCACAACTGAACCAGATGTTCGACGATTCTCAAGGTCTGCATGTGCTTGTGCTGCTTGAGACAGAGGGTACTTGTGATTCACACGTACCCGCAGAACACCTGATGCAACTTTCTCAAACACCTCCCTAGCAGTTTCGACCAGCTCTTCACGTGTGCCTATGTGATGCCTCATGGAAGTCATGGTCACCATTAGGGGTGTAAACGAGCCGAGCCGAGTCCAGTATCTGACTACTCGAGCTCGAGCTCGACAGAAAATTCGAAGCTCGATACTCGGCTCGAGCTCGATCGAGTATCAATTATGGGGATCGAGCTCGACTCGATACTCGTATCGAGCTACTCGAGCTCGATCGGTAAGCTCGATAATAGACAAAAAAAAATTTAGTTTTCCAAAACTCGGCTCAAAGCTCGATCGATAAGCTCGAATGGAACTCGAAAATTGTTCAGTTATAACATTACAATCAGTACAACAATAAAATCCATATAAATAACTCCAAAGTGAATAACATAATTCAACATGAAACAATAAAAAAACTTGGTTGTCATGCTTTGGTTGCCTTGCCTCCTTAATCCTCATTCAAGTGCAATCTCAATTGATTTATCCTCATTCTAAATAAGATTGACAAAGCAAGAAAGAAATAGTTAAAAAATACACTAAATCAATGAGAATCAAATTAAAACAAATCTAATTTAAAGTAAAAATAGCCAAGTAACTCATTTTGTTCTTCTTTTTCACCCCATGAAGAATTAATAAGTTGCTAGAATATATCCAAATTAAGTGATTAAAATAAAGAATAGAAAATATGGTATCAGGAATACAGACCAGAAAAGTAAATCAGAATGGCTGAAACCCAAAATAAACCAGAAAAATAAAGAAGAAAAGTAAAAAAGAAGAAAATCTCTGATAATTTTCTTTTATGGCTACAGAAATCATTGCACTACCTATGTAAGTATTCTTATACTATTTTTATATCTATAGCGTAAATTATTATCATTACCATCAATTCCCATAACTTAATCTAAAAACTCAAAAGAGGCACATACAATCCAGAAAACACAATAATATATATATATATATATATATATATAATAGATTTATACTACTACATTCATTGACTCAACTAACATGTATGCTTCATATGCATGAAAGTAGACATTATTTAAGATTGAAAGAATATATGTAAATAGAAGTCCATATTGAAAATCCAATAGTTTGTCCATGATTTGATCAAATTAAAAACCACGACGTTAACATATCTTCGTGAGAACCAAATCATCAATTCATCAGACAAATAAAAACAGAAGAGAAAGCAACCCAAATGTAGGAAGTTAAAAGTTCAATGAAACCTGTAAAAATTATCTTATAAGTAACAACTAAACAACTTGGGAGAAACAGAGTAGATGGATGCCAATATGAGGAGGAGATTCCTTTTGCATCAAAAAATTTCGTACCTCTTCTATGGCCTTATCCTTCAAGACTTCACTTGCCCTCAAAGCTTTGATTTCAGCCTGCGCAGCTCCTAACTCCTGTTCTTTTTCTGGAATAAAATTAATGTTCAGAAATGTCACAAGTCAGTGATAACAGAAACTCCATAAAGATGCTTGAAAGTCATAACCCATGAGACAAAAACATGGGAAAATTATACCAAAAAAGAAAAGAAAGAAAAAAGAATCCATTTCGATCGGTTTTATCACGTTGTGTTTTAAGTAGTCAAGTAAACAGAGTCATATTACGTTAGAGGTTTATGAAAGTAATTGATGCATCTTTTATGAAAGAGAATTCAATTAATCATGAGCAGACCAACTTTACCAAAACAGAATATCTATGGTTTTAACTCAAAAGAACAACTTCAGAGCATGTAATGTGACCGAATCCTTTACAGAAAGTTCAAAATTCTACTATTCTCCAAACTAAGTTGTACAAAAGAAAATTAAGAAAAAAAAAACCCAATATTAAGAGGAGTCGAGCTTCAGAAATAAAGGGGGAAATTAGGGATTTGGTCTTACAAAACCTTTATAAATACGTCTATTCCGAGATCTGACGGTAGGATTCCTCGACCTGCAAGGTGCCGGCTTGCTGCTGGAAATCGGAATGAAAGAGGGAGGCCGGAGGCGCCGACGCAGGCATGAGGGAGAGATGAGGTTTTCAGAGTTGAGCTTGAGAAAGGGGTTGCGCTCGACAGAGAAGCGACGCGGTTTGTGATTTAGGAATTAGGTTTTCAGACTTAGGTTTTAGTATTAAAGAAGGAAGGGTAGACTAGTAATATCCTAATTAAATATAAAAACATATATATAGCATAATACTCGAGCTACTCGTCGAGTAGCGAGTCAAGTTATGTACAACTCGAGCTCGGCTCGACAATGCTCGAGTCGAATTCGAATTTTCTTCGAATTTAGCTCGAGTAGCTTGCGAATAATGCTGTATCGGTTACACCCCTAGTCACCATCAAAGATTTTGCTCCAAGTGCAGATAATGGAATTGGATCTGGTTCACCAGAAGCCATCCCGAAATTGACCAAATACCCGCGAGGCTTTAAGCATGCCAACGAGCCCTAACAAGAACAATGTTTTAGAAGGGAATGCTTTTTATACATAAGCATTAAGCAGCAATTAGCAAAGAAGAAATTATATGATAGAACACCATTTCAAGTGCCCTTACCTGAAGTGTATCTTTCCCTACAGAATCATAGACCACTTCAACACCCTTGCCTGATGTTATCTCATTGACACGGGCAACAAAATCCTCTTCCTTATATAATATGACATGGTGACATCCATCTTCCTTTGCTTGAGCTGCTTTCTCTTTGGTTGATACAGTTCCAATGACAGTGGCACCAAGGGCATTTGCCCACTGGCATAATAAAGATCCAGTTCCACCAGCAGCAGCATGAACAAGAACTGTGTGTCCAGCTTCAACCTGTATATTACATGTTAAGACCATTATTTGTTCTGTTTTCTTTTGGCCACAATCAAGACTGTTTCTAAACTAAAAAAATAGGAACAAGGAAATTAAAAATGAGAATATATATCTGATGATAAAGGGGGAAAAAAGAACAAGGCAGCAGTGCTATATAGTGATACAGTTTGCAACTATGGATACTTACCTTGAAGGTGCGACGAACTAGATACTGCACGGTCATACCCTTGAGTAGGATTGATGCTGCGAGAATAGGATCGATAGAAGGAGGAATTGGTACAACATGGTCAGCTGGAAGTATCTGCTCCTCAGCATATGAACCCATAGAAAGATAAGCATAACCTACAAGATCTCCAACTTTCCTGCTGGTTACTCCAGGCCCCATAGCTACCACCTCTCCAACAGCCTCAAAACCTGTAATCAAAGAAGTTAAGAAAATGATACAATTTCTTTAATGAAAGTAAGCCTACAATTCAAGATAAGAGTCAAAGGAGCAGCAATATTCACAAGAACAGAACAGACTACAGAGACATTGTGGAGACTAGCTAGTCCACAAAACATGACAATCTTGGCCTAGAAAGTCTTTTTATTACCCATCATGTAAAAACTAATTTGATAGAGTTTGAACAAACCTGGCGTGAATGGCATGGTAGCAGTCTTAAGAACTCCTTTGCGGTAGTAGACATCGAGGAAATTAAGACCAATTGCTTTGATCTTGATGCGTATTTCACCCTCTTTGAGTTCCCCAAGTTCCACATCCTCCCATTTAAGGACCTATCATCAACATCAATTGATTATATTTAAAGTAGAAATGGCAAACAAAATGGATTGGTGATGCAAAAACAAGACAACAGTAGGCCAATACATAGACATCAATTCAATCAAACCACAGCAGTTAACACTCCAATATAAAAAGCTCAAATGTAAATTTTCAGGATGTAAGAACATGCACAATAACATTATGATCCATCTTAATAAAGGCTATAAAGTGGGGACTGTGGGAGAAATTATCAAACAATCAACTTTACAAAAACCCAGAATGATTCAATGAAAATCAAGTAAAAGGAAAGGGTAAAGCATGAATCAAAAGGATGGTATTTTTTTTTTGGACCCAAATTAACAATCATTCAATCAAAACTTAGACAAAGTTATAAGAGCAAAGCAAATGAAAGCAGTAGAAAGAGAAAAGAAAGACCTCCGGTCCTCCATGTTCATGAACCCTGATAGCTTTGACCATTTTCTTCGGTTGTGATTCTGCCTCTGTTTCTGTACTGAGAGCCTCGGCTATTACCTGAGAGGCTGAGAGCAGAATATAAAGTTAAAAGTTAAGCGCTTCATTTTCTTATTGCTAGTCAAATTTTGCGCCCAAATTGTTGATATTGAGAGACTGATGGAAATCTCCAGAGCAAATGCAAGCATTGGTTTCTGGCACAAGAAGTTTCAACAAGCCCATTCAGGTTACGTTTCTAACTTCTTCGCCTCCAGGATGACTGATCCTGATTAAAGCAGAAGCCGCCGTCTTTTTCCTTTGTTTAATGCTGATGCACAGCAAAATCATGAACATAAAGCATCTTGGACTGCAGCAACCAGTGGTTCTGCAACAACAAGTTACGTTTCTAACATGTTCGCCTCCAGGATTCAGTAAATCTCTTGTTCGAAGTATACTTTTCCCTGCGTTTGATGATAATCAACAGACAACAACAAAATCATGAAACTTAAGCGTCTTGGGCTTCTGGGTTTGCCCAAAAGCTTGTTACTTTGTGGGCTGAACCGTGACCTATCAAATAATTTAATTCTAAATCAATATATACCCGTGGTGATTGCTTACTGATAGTAACATGTAACATCAAATCAAGTTCAAGAAAAATTTCCAAAGATTAAAGTACCAAGTCCCATCGAGTAATGAATTTGCTTTCTTTTCTGTTAAAAATTTGTTTGTTCCATTCTGAATAGGCTATGCAATCTGTTCAAGACAACTAAAACAGCTTCAGTAAGTAGTAAACAATGAAAAAAATAATCCAAAAAATCCCCAGGCAAGATGGAAGAATAATTACAGGTCATCAAGGAGGGCAGCAGTTTCAACTTTCAACATTTGATTTCATATATATAGGGTTGAAGTTCTAATATACACCACATACATACCCCATTTTGCAAACATAGCTGTTTTTTCATGCAAATTGGATTCAAAGAACAAACAAAATACAATGAAGTGCTTTCATCCGTTGGCTCATGGAATCAGCACAACTGACCCGGATGTTCTTCGATTCTCAAGGTCCGCATGTGCCTGTGCTATTTCAGACAAAGGGTAACTGTGATTCACGCGTACCCGTAGAATGCCTGATGCTACATTAGCAAACACCTCCCCAGCAGTTTCCAGTAGCTCATCCCGAGTTGGTTTATAAAACTTCAAGGATGGCCTAGTCAAAAACAATGATTTTGCTGCAAGTGCAGACAATGGAACTGGATCTGGTGTACCAGAAGACTGCCCAAAACTCACCATATACCCACGTGGCTTTAAACATGCCAAGGAGCCCTGAAAAGAATACTAATGTTTTAGCAGGGAATGCTTTTACGAAAAAAGTTAATAATGCAAGTAAAGAGACCTGACTCTGTGAAAAATTAAACAAAATTTTCAGGCTAAAAGTTCACTGAAACACTTTGCAAGTGTATAATGCAAGGTGTACTGAATGCACGGAAAGAACATAAGGACAGAGAACAAATTAAATGACAGAATATTTCAAAGCACCAATAGAAATTCAAGTGCACACCCTATGATACATAGAAATGTGATCCATTCAATTATGAACAGAATACGGGGAAAAGAACAGGCATTACCTGAAAGGTATCTATCCCGACAGAATCGTAGACCACTTCAACCCCACTGTCCGATGTTATCTCATTGACACGGGCAACAAAATCCTCTTCAGTATAAAGTATGACATGGTGACATCCATCTTCCTTTGCTTGAGCTGCTTTCTCTTTGGTTGAGACGGTTCCAATGACAGTGGCACCAAGGGCATTTGCCCACTGGCATAATAAAGATCCAACTCCACCAGCAGCAGCATGAACAAGAACTGTGTGTCCAGATTCAACCTATATTACAAGATATTGTATCACAACTTCTAATTAAGACTGTTTCAAAACTAAAATAAGATCAAAGGAAACGAGAAAAATGTCAGAGTAAAGAAAACAACAAGGCAGCTAAGCTATATTGTAAAACAACTTGTAGCTATGCAACCTACCTTGAAGGTGCGACGAACTAGGTACTGCACGGTCATACCCTTCGATAGGACGGATGCCACGATACTAGGATCCAAAGAAGGAGGAACCGGTATGGCTTTGTCTGCTGAAATGATCTGCTCTTCAGTATATGAACCCATGTAACAGAAGGCTACAAGATCTCCAACTTTCCTGCCGGTTATTCCAGGCCCCACAGCTGTCACCTCTCCAACAGCCTCCGCACCTGTTATCAGAGAAGGTAAGCATATCGTATCTGCAATACCTCTATTAAGAATGGATGCATATTGACATCATAAAAATGGGCTTTTGATACAAAATGGGGCAGAGGGGGGGGACACCCCACAATAAATTCAGGGTTGGGTTAGAAAATCCCATCATATTCAATTGTCACCAAAGGGAATATCATGTGTATCCAAAATATGCAAAACATATTTCATACTAAATATGCAAAACACATTTCATACTAATGGTATTCGACGACCAGAAACTACAGCTTAATGACTTCTTATCCATTTTTTAGTTCAATGTGCCCTGCACTTCAGCACATTCAAGACCTTCCAAGGAAATGCAAATACAGAATACATAGAAAAGAAACCCAGGAAGTATTACCTCATTTAGATTCAATTTTCAAGTGTTGTATCAAATACATAAAGTTCCATTGGTTAAGATAGTCATCATACCAGGTTCGAAGATGAAATAGATCGTATTGTGTTAATCATCCTCTTCTAGATTTGATATATAAAAATTTGATAGCATAAACTATGGTAAAGCAAGGTGAGTGATGGAATCACACAACAATATATGGTCCAGATAAGCATTAACAATTCACCATAAGAGTGATCTTGTAGTCTTTTCGAATGTTTCTGCCACACTATTGCTAAATTATATCTAATATTTTCCAAGAATTTCTAGGCACAGACATAATAATTTCTTAATTGAAAGTAACCTCAACTTCAAGATCACAAAAGAGTCAAAGGGGCAGCATTTAGACATTTATCATTGAGAAGCAGACATTTATATTTATCAATCAGGATATTAACTAGTCCAGAAAAAATACAGATATCAGCCTGGAAATTTTTCATTTCCCATCATGTAAACCTTTGATAGAAATAACCTGGCGTGAAGGGCATGGTAGCAGGCTTATAAACTCCTTTGCGGAAATAGACATCGATAAAATTAAGTCCAATAGCTTTGTTCTTAACACGTATCTCACCCTCTCTGGGTTCTCCAAGTTCCACATCTTCCCATTTAAGGACCTATCATCAATGTTAATTGATTGTAAGTAGAAATGCCAAACAAAATAGCTGGCAATGCAAAAACAAGACACTGGTAAGCCAATGTTCAGATGTCAATTCAAGCAAACCAAGCAAACCACAGCAGCAACACTCCAATTTTTAAGAGTCACAATGCACATTTTCAGGCTGCTTGAGTGGGACAAATGATCAAACAATTAACTTTTCCAAAAACCCAGAACAATTCAATCAAAATCAATAAAAGAAGGGTAAAATTGAAACTAAGCATGGGAATCAACAAATTGGTTTTTATTTACCCAAACGACCATTCAATAAAACTTCAACAATTTACAAGACAAAGTAAATGAAATCATTAGAAAGAGGGGGAAAATGCACCTCGGGTCCTCCATGTTCATATACCCTGATGGCTTTAACCATTCTCTTCAAGAAAATATGGCCTCTGCTTCTAGTTTGCTCCTGACTCCTATGACTGAAGCTAAGGTTCTTCTGCACCCAAAATGTTGGTGTTAAGACACTTGACAGTGGAGCGTCGACGTTGGTCGTGGAACACGAGGTTACTTTTATGACTTGAGATATCTGTCGTGTTCGAAGCATAACAGTCGCAAAAAATCAGATTGGCCATGTCTTTTCCCAGTGTTGGATGAAAACAGAAGCCCCCATGGCTAAAGTTTTGCAGCATTTAGCTGTTGAAGTTGGGTTAGGTCGCCTGCTTCACATTTCTAGTCATGGGCTAAGCCTCTCGGCCTTGTTATTCTCCAGACTTTTCACCCCACAGCTCGGTCACATTTTGGGCTGGCCCTTTACTTATTTTTTGGTCAGAAAAAGAAACCCCCTCACTTGTTTAATAATATAATATAATTATTATTTAAAAATAAATAAATTATGTGACTTAATAGTGAATTTAATAATTTAGGGTTTTAATTCGATTATTTGTGTTTAACAGACTTGTAATCTAACGTTTTGGATTGAATTGACCTAAATCGAAAAGTTCAGGCACTGATTTGATCTTTTTCATAGTTTGGGCACTTATTTGACCCTTTTGGCAAAGTTCAGGACTCTAATTGAGATTTTAGCCTAATTTCAATGACAAAAGAAGTTGATTTCTTTTTATAATATTTTAACTTCCTTTTTTCCGTTTTAAAATTTAAAGTAATTTACATGCTATTTTTTTTTTGCCGGAAAAGTTTATATATGCAGTTAATAAAGACAATTTTGAAATGGAAATTCCTAAAATATCATTATAAAGAACTTGAAAGTCTTATATGTTTCTTTAATTTGTTCACTTTTTAATGTTCTGAAATTAATAAAGATGGTTGGAGACATGAGACACAAAAGCCTAATTTTGTTAAAAAAAAAAAAATGCCACGTGTCATCAAAATATGGAAAGACCTGGCATTCAATTAGAAGATAAATTTACTATTTATAGCGGTAACATTATCTTTGATGAAATGTTTGATGGAAGTACCCTTCAACTTCAAAATAACAAAAGAGTCAAAGGAACTTCAAATTAATGAGGTACTCATTGCCTTGCCTTACCTCCTTGAAGTTCTTTAAAGACTAATCACTCATCTCATAGTAGAGAGAGATATCAGTAGACTTCAATGTCTTACGAACATCACCAGCAAGTTAAAACAGAAAAGTTAATCTATCAAGTTGAAAAATTCCATCTATTTTACACCATAAATGTTATAACCCGTTTAACCCTTGATTGATTGCTTGGCTTGAAAGCTTTAAGCCTAAATCAATCACTGGAGCATCATGATGTTTAGGTTTGTATCTATTAAATTGAACAGGTAGCCATGGCAGTGCAGTGATACACCAGTCATACGATGAAGATGATCACCCACCAGGATATTTAAAAGAGAAGACTTCCCTGCCATATATACAAAGCGGCTTAATACAAACACAATGGACAATGCGTCTAGGTTTAATTTAGTTATTTAGGTTTAATTTAGTTAGTTTAGTAGTTTAATTACCGTGCTTAACGTCTCCAATGAGTGAGACATTGCGGATATTGGTGGGCTGATCCATTTTGAGCCCAAGTGTTTTTGTAAAATAAATTCACAAACTATAAAGTCAATATTTTTTTTAGCAACATAAAGTCAACATATATTATATATAAGTCAATATATATTATACTCCCTCTAGTCCCTAAATATAAGTTCCTTTTAACTATATCATCAGGATTAAGAAAGTTAGTTAGGGTTCAGAATTTTATGTACTTTTACCTAATTCTTCTAATTTTGCCCCTATTTTCTTTCCTCCCGTTCATTCTCTCTCATCCTACCCACTCTTTTAACTACCACTATCTTGCAAGGATATTTTTGGAAATAGCTAATTAATATGCATTGGGTTTGATAAAGGGACTTATAATTTGGGACAAAAAAAGCTTCTAGAATGGGACTTATATTTATGGAAAGAGGGAGTATATATTTATTTACTAAAAAAAATGTTTTACAAGTTTTAATAGTGTAAAAAAACTTGAATCGAATAAAAGAAAAGCAAAGTGATGCATCAATTTAAAAAGCGAACAGAGAGATGGAGTGGTTTTAGGATTTCCTTCCCAGAAAGACTGGAAATAATTAAGAGTTGTGGAATTGACATGGAGAGAGGGACAGAGAATTATTGAAATCAATAAATTCGATCGTGAAAAACTCCGAATTAAAGACAACGATCAGCATTCAAAATAAAAAAGCAAAAAACAGAACAATAATGGAGCTCATATCACTGAGAAAAAACCAAAAGGAAAACGAAAAAGATTAAAAGAATAGAGAAATATAGAGTTCATATCACTAAGAAAAAACCAAAAGGAAAACGAAAAAGGTTAAAAGAACAGAGAAATATAGATTTAGTAAGCTGAGAATTTTCTTTTCCATCAGTTTCTTGGAAACCAAGCAGAAAAGCAAGAGTTCGACTAAGAAAATCTGCAAAACTCCTTGGGATTCAAATGAGATTTTGGAAATTAACAATGTAGAGATTTATAAGAACTGAAAGGAAGGAGAAGTGATATCTGAGTTAAGAACAGCGATCAGCTTTCAAAACAAAAGGAAAAAGCAACAAACTGAGATATAACACCGAGTTAAAACAGAGTAAAGCAGAAAACTAAATTCGGCAGAGATATATACCTAATTTTGAGTTAGACTGAAAAGAACTTCTTGTTTCTCTGTTGTTTACTGCAATCAAAAGAGGGAAATACATCAAAACTTATATATATATGAACTATAACAGAGTATATATATGTGTGTAATAAACTGAAATTTTTTTTAATACCTTTGGAAGTAAGGAAAAGTGAAATAAAATGCAGTTGCTGAGTTCTATATACGTAAAAATAAGAAGAGAGAGTGAGAGGGAAGGGAAGCGAACAAATGAAATGCAAATGGGGATTGGGGAACAAGACAAGGCAACCAACGCAGTGCAAAGCAGCAAAAAACGTAATGATTAAGCTTATTGCGGCTCTCAGAGGCAACTCGTTCATTTCATGACGAGAGACGCCAAATCTCTGATTTTGTTTTTTTAAAAAGAAAAAATAAAGGAAAGAAAGAAAGAAGAGATGCAAATGTGTAGCATAGAGTATACACGCTTGGTTTCGTGCGTAGGAGACACCAGCTTTAGTTGTACGCAACTAAATGAAAACAATGGTGTTTTGCCGTTTTGCATGTTAGATGGGCGCGTGAGGTGAGTGCTTGTGTGGTGATCTGATGGTATAGAGATAAGAGAATCAAAAGAGAGAGAAAAAGTCAAAGAACATTACAGTGATTTGTTTTGGGCACTATATAAAACAAGCACTTATTGAAGCAAGTTTGTCCAAGTTTTATGTGTATGTGTATAGGTATATTTTTTCTTTATAATATTTTAACTTCCTTTTCTCCATTTTAAAATTTAGAGTAATTTATATGCAGTTTTTTTTTGTCAGAAAAGTCTATGTAGTTTATAAAGACAACTTTGAAATGGATATTCCTAAAAATATTATTATAAAGAACCTGAAAGTCTTGTATATTTCTTTAATTTGTTCAATTTTTAATGTTCTGAAATGAATAATGATGGGTCTTAAAATTTAAAAACTCAAGAGAATGATCATATCCCAAATATAGTCATCTTTTAGATCATGTGATGAAAAAGCTAACTCATGCACAATTTTATAAGCACTAACTAATTATAATTTATACATTATCATCAATATCAATATTGTAACTTCTAATTCATAACATACTTATCAATTATCATTGACCATAAAGCTTAATTTGCTACTTTGGTCAGGTACTTTAATCACTCGCCTTCCCTAACAATATATCAAGGTGAAGATTTTTCAGAGAATTCCAGAATTTTTATTAGGCCATTAACACAATTCAGGGATTGCATTTCTATTTAATTAATTAATGGCCAAGATTAATAGTGGTAATTAACTAATTAAGGATTTGTAGGTGAGAGAATTCCTATACTATAAAATAAGTAAGATATATACACAGGGTCGGAGCTATATGTAGTTGAGTGGTGTCAAATGACCCCACTCAACTTTGAAAATTTGGTTATATGCATTTGTTTGTATGGTAGTTTTTTCATCATTTAATTTACATAACATGACTCCACTAAAACTAAGAAAAAACTTAAAATAAAATAATTCATGATCTAATCAAATTAAGAAAAGCTTTAAAATGATCTATTAACATATGGGAAAACCTAAAAGATATATTTAATAATTAAATTTTATTTATGCTTTTCTCTATTATTTTCTGTTCCTTAATTTCATTAAAGTTCCTTAAAAAATTTGAACCCATTGATCAAAGTTTCTGGCTCTGCCACTGTATATACATATGTACACGTTAGTTGTTACTAGTTGGTAGACCACCATTTTCCATACAAAGCAAGGAATTAAGCCAAGTATTGAAGTCTAAAAGTTTTTAATTTAAAAATTAATCATATCCCAAATATAGTCAACTTTTTTTTTGGGTTAAAATATAGTCATCTTTTAGGTCATGTGATGAAAAAGCTAACTCATGCACAATTTTATAAGCACTAATTAATTATACATTACCATCTTAGTAAGTATAGTAACTGCTAACTCATAACATACTTATCATTGAGACATTGACCATAAAGCTTAATTTGCTAATTTGGTCATGAGGTACTTTAATTCACTCGATCGCCTTCCCTAACAATATGATCGAGGTGAAGATTTTCAGAACTAATTCCAGATTTTCTAGGCCATAATTAACACAATTCAGGATTGAATTTCTGTTTAATTAATGGCCAAGATTAATAGTGGTAATTAACTAAGGATCTGTATGTGACTCCAGGCTTCCAACCTTGTGGGATGACATTATTGGCAACCAGAATTTGGCCTGAATATTGAGATACTAATCGGAGTGAAAATGGTGGGTGTAAAGCTGCCCCAGCATCCAGCTTCCACACTGCACCCCATGATTGTTGCATGGCTCGCCACCTACCGGACGCCTCCTTCAGATAAACTCCGGCGAGGTCACCGTCGCCGTCTTCAAACTCAACCAACACTGCAAAGTAGTTAGTGTTTGACCCCATGTCTACATGGAAGGTTATCTTCTTCCCTGGATACTCACACGCAACTCTGCAATATTAATTACGCCAAGAACATTAATCCATTTTAGATTCTGTTTTGTTAGTTTTGAAAGATTGATTATATATATTGTATATACCTTGTGTATCGAATTTCCAGGACTCCAGCATCACGAAGTTTCTCTGCTTGACCAGGAATTGCCATGGCACCAAAAGCTGTTCCACTCAGATCGAAATGTGCAGAGTCGGAGGCACAAAGGCCTCCTGGGCAAAAATCTGTTATCACTACTCTCACCGGTTTGCCAGAACATGAACGGTGTTTGGTACACTTAACCTGCAGCAAATTAGGCAAATTAAATTACTGATATATTAGGTGAACAAAAAGTTAAAAAGGCATGCATGATTGAAATATGCAAAAGGGTAAATAGATTAAATATAGTATGTAATATTTTGTTTTGACAGACAGAGTCAGTAGGAAAGTGACATATTATAAACATTCTGGGACCTGATTTCATGAAGGTTTATTCTGTCGAACTTTCTTCATTTCTTGTCGTCTGCCATAGATAAAAAGGAATTAAAAAGGGCTTATTAGCCTTTTTGCCCCCTGAATTATGGGACTAAGGACAATTTGCCTTTTAAATTAAAATCAAGATATTTCGCTCCTGAATTTTCCAAATTTAGGATAATTTGTCCCCTCCATCAAGGGTTAGAATGTAAGTTCAGGGAGCTAAATGTCCTGATTTGAAAGTTCAGGAGATAAAATGTCTTTGAAGTTCAGGGGCAAAAACGTTAATAAACCAATGTAAGAAAACCCAAAGCTAAGAGCCACTATTGAAATGGATCTTGCCAAGTGGAATGCTACTGTTCCTTAATGGATATATTGCCATATAGGCATGTGCTTAAGATTTGAGAGTTCAAAGATACCAATGAATGCCCCATAGTCATCAAGTTGAGAACTTTAAATTGAAGGAATTAGTTTGGCAAAAAGGGAAGAGAAAATGGGTCATATTGAGAAGTCACTTGGAAGTCAAGTTGCACAATATTGTCATGTCAAAAAAGAATGATTCAAGTAAAGCAAATTAAGCAAAACTTAGCCTTAGTTACCAGATAACAGGCTCCACATTCTTTGCCAGATTTATAGAGAGATGGGCCAATTCCAGTTACCATGGAAGAGAAAGGAGGCATTGACACTGCATTACCATACCCACAAGAACCCCCTGCATATATATACATATTACAAAATTCATTAGTAAGCCTCAAGTCATGCTATATTCTCAATCTCTAAATTTGCATTTATAATTTATATATATAGTACCATCACTTCCGGCGCCGTCAGGGCTGCCATACCAAGTGGCTCCGGCGGATGACCAATGGGTTGCAATTTTTGATACGTTGATGAATTGCTTGGCCTTGAAAGAAAAACACAGCTCAAAGTGGGAAAACAACACTAAAACTACTATTGTATATGCTAAGAAGGATAAATAAGTATTAGATACAAGAGGAGCCATAGTTGCACTTTGACTAGGCACTTTACAATAATATCTAAGATATGTTGCTTATAAGAAATTACTCTAATATGTATTGCTATTGGCTAAAGTAGATATGGTTTGTCAATTACAAAATGCTAGCTAGTATTTATAGAGAAGAGAGCATGTGGCTGTCGCTAAAAAGTCCTTATATCAAAACTTCCATTCAATATTTTAATTATCATGCACGTTGAAAACTTTGGCTATAATGGCCTATAGACCATATAAATCCTTGCATCATGGAGCACGATTAAGACTAATTTAATTTATTGTCTTTGTTTAACGCTCTCTCGTAGGTCATAAAGAATACTACTAGTATTATTTGCAAATTTTTGGACATTTTTCCTTACCCCACATGATTAAATAATGCAAAGTTTATGGTTTTTCTCCTTTGAAAAAGTTTCATGAACTTAAAAATGAACAATTTCAAATATTATCAATATTAGTCGGCATTTTAAATTATAAAAAGATATAAGTAGCACAACTATAACGTTACAACCATAAAGACAAATCTCTATTCCCTTCGTATACCTAACGTGTTGGAAACAATCAATAGTTTATTACTTGTTTTTTCTTGGCCGTAATCTCAAATAAGGGCCCGAACTTTCATAAAAATCTCAAATAAGGACCCCAAAACACAATTTCAACAAATTAGAAGACACACTAAGTAAATTTTTACAAATTAGGTTCTCCTCAGATGAAAACCAATGCTTGTCATGCCTGCACATCAATTTTGATAGAAAAATAGTGTTATTAAATTAATTAAAAATCAAAACATTTTAATCCAAATAAATTCAATAAACGTAGTATGATACAAAATTTTTCCGTGTTTTTTAATTTATATACATCTAACAC